>JAQZBX010000680.1:0-100551 GCA_029593785.1 Cabassous unicinctus | reverse complement strand
TTTCTTTCTTTCCTTCTTCCCTCCCTCCCCCTCTCTCTTTCCTTCTTTCTTTTTTCTTCCATTTTTTTGGTGTGTGTTCTTTAGGACAATGCAAAAAAGAAGCACCTTTATGCACACCCAGATCCCCTTCTGGAACACTGCAAATCAGAATCATTATACTGTTCATCAGAAATGTATTGCATTTTTTACTTCCTTGAGAAAATGTTTCCACTCCTGGGAACTGCATAGCCTTCTTCAGGTTTCCAAGAGACTTGGGAGACAAATGTCCCTTGCAAAAGGCAATTGGGGTCCATGATGATCCTCTTCCCCTAGATTTATTACTTTTCTCCAATGTCTTATAGGCCATTGCTAATTAAATGATTTATTACATTATAGGATTTATTTAAAATATTTTAATGATTAATCCTACTATGTATATCAGGTTTTAAATATAAGTTAGTCCTCAATACTGTTTATAACTTAGTTATGTAACAGCCTGAAGATTTGATATGAGCCTAATAAACTTGGGAAGACAGTGCACTTAGAAATGCCCAGAAATAGGATAAAAATGGCTTGTATGAAAGGGAGAGGTAGCACATATATTGAAAATAACTCAATGGAACAATGAGAAAAAGAAAATATTTAGATAAACTGTTAACAAGGGCAAATAACAACAACAGCAGCAAAAACACAATAGAAAATATTTGGCAGCACTATCTACAAATTTTAAGATAAAGGCCTTCATAGCAACATGGGAAAATAATATGTTTGTTACTATCAAAATAAAAAGAAAAGAACAGTTTTTTCTACTTATAGCCATCCCAGGAAGGCATGATTAAAGCTCATTCCAGTTCTGTGAAATAGCAATATCTTTGAAAAAACTTCAACCTTGGTACCCTTGCCAACTAAACCTCAGAAATCTCTCAAGAATCTACAAATATTTTCAATTCCAGTGTTTATTGGGCCTTTTAAAAATGTGAATAGATACTGCAGGAATTGCATTGAATCATACTTAGTGACAGAAACATCTTATAATAGGGAAAGAATGTCATATTTTCCTTGAGCCATGAATTCCCCGAAAACCTGAGCTATCTGCAATAAGAAGGCAGAAAAAATGATTGTGTACGAAGACTTCAAAATAGCTCTTTATCAGAAGGTAATATATATTCTGGCAACTCAGGGAATGAAAAGATAGAACATTTCAAGGTATGCTTTATTTATTATATGCAGGAAGGTGAATTCTAATTGAATTGCATTATTTAAAGATCATGCTGAAATGACTTTATTTTTTACTTTTGTAGGATAATTCACATGATTTAGTATCTTAAGCTACACCTTCTTAGCAGTGTTAATATAATCACTCTTCTTTACAATGTGGAATGGTGTTAAGTTCAAATGAAGGCCATGCATTACTCACATATCTAATGTGAACATTTAGGGGCCATTCAATTCTAAAAATATTCCATAGATTATGAAAATCAGCAAGCCAGTCTCTTCAAAGAATTTGTGTGTACTGTCTACCTTTCTTATTAATCTTGACTGAACAATATTCTTACACTGAATTTGTAAAACAACAGCTAGGAGAGATCCTATAGAAAATGGGTCCATTTCTGGAGTAGACACAACTCCTTTACCATCTGGGTCAGGAATCTCCAAGGTTTTTATGAGTTCACGCCCAAAATAGACTAAATCAGCTGTTTGTTATTATATTAAATGGAAAGCCTTTTAGGGCACACGTGTTTTTCATGAAGAAAATCCAGCAATTTTCTTCATGAAAATGAAGAAAATCCACGCCTTTACTTACTAGCTTTATCTCTGAATGGAGATTTACCTTGCTTCCCCTAACCTCAAGAAGAGAAAATAGGCCCATATTACTTATCAAGGAATTGATCTTAATTAAGAATCCAAGCTTACCTTTACAATTGGAGATATAAAATCACTTTAGGCGAAGTCTCACACATGATCAATGAACTGTATGATGTGTCACAGAGACAGAGAAACTTAAACTTAGTTCATCATTTTGTTAAAAATCTGATGTTACCAAGAGTGTTTATAAATTTTTGCATGATCTTTGTGGATGCAGAAGACTTTCCGTAAACACAGATCTTCTCCCTTCTTGGCCAACATAAATCATTTGCATGATGTTTTTGTTTTGTGTCTTCTTTACCCTGAAAACACTGAGAACAAAATATTACAACAGCTCTTATAAACATATGAAAAGCTCAAAGTATAGAAGACAACTTTACAAGAAGAAAACTGTTGACAATATTTCTTACCACTTAAGTTTTACAGTAAGTTAACAGAAATGACTATGTACAATTTTTAATAATCTGTGCTTGCAAATGACAAGTATTACTAACCCCTAACCTGGCTCCCAGGAAGACTCTTCATCTATTCAGCTTTCCTCTTTCTTTCTTATGTTGAAATTCAGCTCATTCTTTCTATTCTTATTATTGTATTTTTGAGTGGGTGATGAAGGTTGAAATATAAGCCCTGTTGAAATTTTATGGATTGAATTTGAACAGACCAGAACTCAGTTCCATCAGCTGCACCTGCCATTGCCTCACCTTATAATGGACACATCCCCACAGACATAAAAAAAAAACAACCAACTCCCCCCGTCCCCCTCCCAAAAAAAACTAAACTAAAAGAAAAAAAATGGAAAGTCTGTAGCAAATACAAAGGAATTTGCCTGTGGTATTAAATGCACTCTAAGATTATAGACATGTTGAAACTCATAAAGTGTTTGTATAAAGCAGCTGATGACAGATTCTTAGGGAAATCCAAAATTTTAAAATAACTTCTTTTGCAAGGAGGTTATTGAATTTAAGGATAGAGGAGGTATATTTAGTAAGTAGGTAGGAGGTCAAGTGATCCCATGATGAGTCTTAGGTTTCTTTACCCACTCCATTCTAGCTACCTTGTTGTTTCTTGAGTTTACATGAAACATGCCACAGCTTTGGATCTTCAGCATTTGTCATTTCCCACACCCGGGATATTTCCCTGGAGCCATTCACATGGCTCATTTCATTTCTTTGTTTAGATATCAAATGGCACCTTAATACAGAGAAATTTTCTATCATTTTATTTAAATAGCACTTCCTCCACTTATCTGTAAACTCCTTATTTGCTTATTTTTTCTTCAAAGCATTTATCAACACCTAATATATGTTTTGCCACTTTTGTATCTCCAGTGCCTAGAACAGTTCCTGGAACTCTACAAGTGTTCAATTTATGCCTGTTGTAATGGTTAATTTCACGTGTCAAATTGGCTAAATTATGGTGTCCAGTTGTTTAGACAAGCACCTGCCTGCATTTTACTAAGTGTAGTCCATAGATAGGATTTATATCTATAATCCAGTTGATTGCATCTACAATCAACAAAAGAGATTACCCTCAACAATGTGGAGAGTCTTCTTATCCAATCAAAGCCAGGCCTAAGGATTTCAGGGGTCTGTAGAATTTCTTCCACAAAGTCGCCATTTGCTTTTACTGGAATTTCCAGCCAGCCAGCTACCACCAGGGAATTGGGACTAAGGACTTCAACATCACCTTTATTAGAATTTCCAGTTTGCAGCCTACTCTCTGGATTTCAGACTTACCTGACCCCATGGTTGCATGAGCCAATTCTTTATGATAGATAGATAGATGATAGATAGATAGGTAGATAGATAAATAGACAGATAGGTAGATAGACAGACAGACATCCTTTTGGTTCTTGAGAACCTAATGAATATATATTTAAATAGTCAAATATTTTAAACTATTGTATCTCTTATCCAGTAGATTATTTTCAGTGTATCTCAAGCCATTACTTTCTGAATATGTCATTAGAATAAATGGAATAGGATAGTTTTGGAGAATGTTTGATCCAGGATTTTTAAAAGCCACCAAAATACATCCATTTAACATTTTATGTCTTGCGTAGCTGGTTTTTATATAGTTCATTCTTATCGTGTAGCACAAAGATTGGTGGTTTAGAATATTCTATGTTACTCTATGTTTTTCTATGTTTAAAGTAGTAGTCATTAGGTCCTTATGATGCTTCTAGATGTTCTTGTTAAGATTTACATTTCATTTCAGAGCAGAATTATTGTTTGAGCTTTATAACCAAAAAGCATCTTCAAGCAATATGCTACACATTAGTTCTTCTTCTGCCTGAGACAGGTTTCAGCAGCTCAACCTTGTATTGGCATTCTGACTTTTCTGACACATTTGGTTGTAGGTGACACAAGTTGCCATTCTGGGGAATCCCTCAGTAGTTATGCTTTCTTAGGGATGACCCATGTAGCATAATAAAGACAAACAAAGACTAATCTGGCATGTACATTGTAGAAGCTTTATTGACAATAGTGTGCTCATATCAAGAGAATAGATTTTGTGTCTTAAAGGCCAACTTATGATAATAATCTTTCACTGGGTTTTTGATAAGCTAAGCCTTTCCTCACTTTTCAAAATCTTTCTGTCACAAGCCTTCCTACTCCAGACCTATCTCATCACCATAACAACAAGCAACCCATAATAACAGAGGCAGTAGCCATCAGATGTAGAATAAAAAGGAAATTTGCTATTTTTTTCTGAAACTCTTATCCAGGGACCTTATGAGCCCTTGACATTGGGATATGCAGCACTGGTCAGTCAGCAGTTGAAAGCTCCCGTTTTGATCAGGGAGTTCCACAGGACCAGGATTTATCTTAAAACCATATAGGCCCATCTAAGCTTTCATTACTTCAATAAAATAGACCCATAAACTCTGCATAGGCAAATATGGAAGAGATCAATCTATCCAGACCTTAGCATATCTTAATCACAAAAAGAGGAAATCAAAGATGTTGTTAGTTAACAATTTGTGGTTTCAAAGAGCAGAGACTTACTAGTGTTTCTCAATTTTAAAAAAATGAAGGAGAGTCTCTGGAAATAAAAAATAAGGCTATGATAACTCTAGTCATCGCCAGCTCTATGGAACATGGAGGTGATTATATCCTCACAAGCTCTATAGACAAATTAATTTTGCTGCATGTCTTCACTGAGTTCCTCTCTGTCTCTCTTCACTTTGCTCCTGTTATTAACCTTGTACTCCTGGGAGAAAGTACTCATGGTCTTGACGTATTATCCATTTTATATATTGGATTTGATTTGCTTAAATTTTGGTTAGAATATTTGCATTTATATTGATGAGAAATATTATTGTGTAATGTTCTTTTATTCTAATGTCTTTGTCTGATTTTGGTATTTGGGTAATTCTGCTAATATATCATGACCAAGTGGAGTTATCTCGGGAATGTAAGGTTGTTTACCACTAAAAAAAATCAATGTAATTCACCATATAACAAACAAGCAAAAGAGAAAAATCAAGTGAACATTTCAATAGATGGGGGAAAAAAAAGGCTATAAAGCCAACATCCATTCCTGATAAAATCTTTCAGCAAAGTAGGAATAGAAGGGAACTTCCTTAACAAGATAAGGGGCAACTAAGAAAAATATATAGCTAATAGCATACTTAATAGTGAAAGTCTTAGTTTCTTTCTAAGAAAAGGAACAAAGACAAAGGTGTCTAATATCTCTCTTCAACACTGAACTAGAATAATCAGGCAAGGAAAAAGAAATTAGAGCCATTTAGATTAAAATGGAAGAGGTAAAACAGTCTTTATTTGTAATTCTTGTAAAATATTCAATGGGATCTACAAAAACACTGCTAGAAGTTATAAGTTTAACTAGCTTGAAAGATACAAAATAAATATACAAAAATCTTTTGTATTTCTGTATAGTACAAACAATCACAAATTATACCATATATAATAGCATCAACATATGAAATTATTAGGGATAAATCTGATAAAACTAATTTTTAAAAAGTTGTGCACTGAAAACTACAGAACCTTGCTGAGAGAAATTAAAGATCTAAGTAAATTGAGAGCTATATCACATCCATGAATCTTCAATCCCAGCAAGTTTTTTCTTTTTCTTTTTTTGGCAGAAATAGAAAAACTAATTCTAAAGTCCACATGGATCTGAGATGGACCTAGAGAAGGCAAAACAATTTTGTAAAGGATGAAAAAAATGGGAAGACTAACACTCCTCATTTCAAGACATATTATGATGTTTATTAATCAAGATAATGTGGTTTTTGTGCAAAGATACTATTTTAATATTTTAAATAAAATATTTTAAATTGATAAATGTTAAAGAGTTCAGAAATAGACCTATACATATAAGAACAAGTTATTTTGCAAAGGCAATTCAAAGAAGAAAGAATAATCTTTGCAACAACCACCACCATAACACAAAGTAGTGGTACATAGTTCAATCCATACTTAGCACCATATAAAACTGTACTCAAAATGGATCTCAGACCTAAACATAAAATGTAAAACTACAAAAAATTCTTCAAGGGAAGCGGGTGTGGCTCAGTGGATAGAGCTCCCGTTTACCATATGGGAGGCCCGGGTTCGCGTCCCGAGGCCTCCTTGTGAGGGCACGCCGGCCTGAGCGGTGTGGTGGGCTGATGCAGCAACCTCATGGCAGGAAGCGGGTGTGGTGCAATGGATAGAGCACCCGTTTACCATATGAGAGGCCCCGGGTTCGCTTCCCGGCGCCTCCTTGTGAGGGCAGGCCGGCTCGCGCTGCGCCATGGGCTGATGCGGCAAGACCTCACAGCAAGGGGGAGATAAGCAGACACAGAGAAGACACGCAGCGAATGGACACAGCAGCACAAGCAGCAAGGGGGGGGGGATAAATAAAATAAAATAAATAAATCTTTAAAAAAAAAAAAATTCTTCAAGAGAGCATAGGAGAACATTTTTGTGACCTTTGGTTAGGCTAATATTTATTATATACGACAACAAGAGTATAGTCCATAAAATAACAAATTAATAAATTGGCTTTCACCAAAATAAAAAACTTCTATGCTACATAAGACAATATTAATGGAATGAAAGGACAAGAGACAGTCTGGGATAAAATATTTTCAAAGCATATATATGACAAATTACTTGTCTTTAGAATAAATGAAAATCTCTCAAAACTCAATAATAAGAAAACAATTTAATTAAAAATGGGCAAAAGATTTGCAGATACTTCACCAAAGAACATACACTGATGGCAAATGACCATATTAAAAGATGCTAATGTTATTAGTTATTTGGGAAATACAGATTAAAACCGTAATTGGATAATACTACACCTCTATTAGAATAGCTAGCATCAAAAAGAGTGTACTAAAAGTGGGCATGGCTGCAGATGAACTGAAGCTGCCATACATTCCTGATAGGAATGTAAGATGGCACAACCACTTTGGAAAATAGTTTGGCAATTTCTTAAACAGTTAAACATACACGCAGCCATTCCACTTCTAGTTATTTACTTAAGAGAAATGAAAGCATATGCCTTCTCAAAAAGTTGTATATATCAGGAGATTATCCAGGTGTGCTTAACCTAATTAATGAGCCCTTTAAAAGTAGAATTTTCTTTTGCCAAGTCAGTGAGAGACTCGCTCTTGCTTGCCTTGAGGAAGAAAGCAAATAGCTATGTGGTTAAATTCTGAAGGGCAGCGTGGAGAAACCGAGAGTAACCCCCTAACAACAGCCAATAAACAGTCATACAGCTACAAGCAAATGAATTCTGCCAACATATAGTAGGCTTGGGAGAGGATCCAGAATCTCAGATGAGGTTTGCAATCCTGGCCAACACCTTGATTTTAGTCTTTGAGACCTGAGCAGAGGATCCTCCTATACGTGTCCAGACCCTCGATTCATGGAAAACATGAGATAATAAATGTATGCTGTTTAAAAAGCAAACTTGTGTATGAATGTTCATTTCAGCTATATTTGCAATAGCTAAATACTGGAAAGAATTCAAATATCTATCAACAGAAGAGTAGATTAAAAACTATTGTGTATTCATAAATGGAACACTACTCAGCAATAAAAAATGAATTTGTGTTATGAATGAATCTCCAAATAATTATGCTGAGTCAAAGAAGCCATATAAAATTAGTACACAACGTATGGTTTTATCTATATAAAATCCTAAAGAATAAAAATTAGCATACACTGACAAAGCAAGTGAGTGATTACATGGCATGGAGAGAAGCCAGGGAAGGGCAAGACAGCCAGATGACAAAGTGATATGAGAAAACTTTTGGAGGGGATGGATATTTTCAGTCTTGATTGTGTTGATGATTTCATGGGTGTATAGATGTCAAAACGCATACAATTGTACTCATTAAATATATGCAGTTCGTTTTACATCTATTATGCCTCAATAACGCTGCTAAAGAAAATACTCCACTATAAACACCATTATCCACGTACCTCAATTTTTAGTTCCAATTCACCTCATTCCTCACTGGCTCTATAAATTGGTTGACATTAGGTCAGAAGTTTACTGTTGTATTTATCAGCTGTGGGTAGAGTGGGGAGATGTGCTATTCATTTATCAGCCTGAAAATTTCTATTTAAGGAATTGTCTTAGGTGGAAGGGAACTGTGGGCTTGGCCTGTTCACTACAAAATGCAATATAAAAGAAAAATGTATGTTACCAATAGAAATGAAATCAGTGAGGCAAATGTGAGACATTTGTTGCCACATGTTGCCTTCTGTCTGGCTCACCTGTCTAGTTCAAGGGCTGCCCCTTTAAGCTTCTTTAGCACTTTCAATTATTCTGGTAGCTCCAGATTTCACAATCCACATTAAAAAAAAAAATCGGATGTTGCTGAGACTTTGAATTTTGGTTTGAAATACGATGCTACACTCTATCAGCCATCTTATTTTTATGGCAACCTTTTGATAGCTGTTTAAAGCTATTAATAAATGTTCAAGGAGGTTTCCAATTGTTTAGTAGGGGAAAAGAGAATGTAAGTCAACCAACTTCTCCTCAGCATTGGCCAACAAAGACATACCTATGTTTCATTGCTAAGCAATACTCAGATTTTGACTTGCTCTGTCTCTCACAAGTTGATCTTCCTTTCTTTAAATGGTTACTCAGGTTGAATAATTTTATATGTATGTCTCCCAGATGCTCAGTGGACATATTTAAAGAAGGAATTAAGCTAATTGCAAAGGAGAATTAGTTGAATGAATTATAAAGTAAGTATCATAAATTATTTCTTAAATATATAACATTTGTCAAATATCTCCTATGTCAAACATTGCTTTGGAACTGGATGAACAAGAATGAATAAGAATCAGCCTATTTCTTAATTTCATAGAGCTTGTAGTTGAAGAAATTCATTCAATTAAATGTGAATTTCATCTCTACCTCCAATTCCTTGTTCTTGTTTTCCTCTTTCCCATCCAAATTATCCTTATAGAACAGATTTTTTTGTATTTATTGATATTACTTTTGTTGTGGAATAACTAAAAAATATGAGGATTTTGGTATATGACCTAGAGAAGGTAAACTTCTCTACTCCTTTTTTTTTTTCCAGTTTCAACTTTATTATTTTGAAATAATTTCAGATCTTCAAAACTAGCTAAATTAGTATAAATAATTCCAATATACGCTAATCCAGTTTCATCAAATGATAATATTTTACCACACTTGCTTGCTTTATAATTCTTTCTCTTTTACTTTCTTTTTCTTTCCTCTCTCTCTGTCTCTCTCTCTATCTCTCTCAACATGGGGTATGATTATAAAACTACAAATGTAATTCTAGTTATAGCTATATTTTTTTCTGAAACATTTGAAAGTTGCAGATATGATGCATCTTTTCCTCTAAATACATCAGTGCACATTTTCTAAAAATAATGACATTCTGTTACTTCACCAAATTATAATGATCAAAATCAGGAAACTAATGCTGACAAAATCAGTATCTGATGTAGAGGTCATTTCAAGTTCTTTATCCACTCCAGGATGAGAGGTCGCATTTAGTTGTAACTTTTTATTTTTATTTAATCTGGAACAGTTCCTTAGGTTTTCTTTGTCTCTCATAACTAGAATATTTTTGAAGAGTATAGGACAGTTATTTTGTGGAGTGTTTGTCAGTATGGGTTGGTCTGGTGGTTTTCCTATGATTAGATTAAAATTATGATTTTTGACAAGAATATCCCACGAGAGATGTTGCCTTTCTCAGTGCATCTTATCAGGCATCACATGATGTCAATCTGTCCCATTACTGGTGTTGGCAAATTTGTCCACTTGGTAAAGGTGCTGTCTGCCAAATTTATCCACTGCAAAGTTACTATTTTCCCTTTGTAATTATAGTAGTAAGGATCTTGGAGAGATACTCTGACACCATGTGTTCCTCCTGTTTCTCACCATACTTTTGCCTGCTAATCCACTGATGACTTTTACCTGAAACAATCATTACTAGGGTGGTTTCCAAATAGTGGTTTTCTATTTTTATCATTCTTTCTACGTTTATTAGTTAAAATTCTTCTTTAAGGAAGAGCTCTCCTTTCTCCCCTGGTAAATGTCTCTTCCAAGCTTTCTCCATTCATCTGTCCATCCATCCATCTGTCCACCCATTTCCCTGTTTACCTTTTTGTCTATCTATTGCTTTATTCTGTGGAGTACTGAAGAGTTCCAGGCTATAGACCTGTTTCATTTTTTCTCATCAATTGTATTGTTACAGAATATGCCTAGTGATGGCCCTACCATATTATTCCTTATAGAATCACTAATACTCATGAATTTTTAAATTATTCCTTTCTAAGGGGTTAATGAGTAAGTTACACCAGAAAACAGAATAGAAGCCCATTGTTTCAAACCTGTTGAAGGCATTCTTAGGAGGGAGAGATTCATGCTTTCCAAAGTTACCCTGCAAAAGCAGATGAATCCAAATGTATTCATGAACATGTGTTTGGGCTGCCTACAGTCTTCCCCTAGTCTCTTTACCAAAGATAATCTCCAATTGGATTTCAGACTGAAACTGTACATCTTATCTGCCTTAGATCTCATGTTTTCTACCAGGTTGATTGGTGTCTGACTCTAGTGCCACTCTTTACATTTATTCCAAAGACTTCTTATATCTTTTCATGATCTTCCTGACATCTGTCCTTGGCCTGACCTGATCTGAATTTCCCAGATTTGGGGTGTTTATGACCGTGTCTCACTAACCTGCCAAGAATACACAGATGGGGGTCTCTAAATAAGATTACAGATGAAATCAATTCAGTTAACGTAATCTAAGCATGTGGCACCACACTGAAAAAACAGAAATGCTAATAAACATTTATTTGGAAATAATAGATGGGGCCTAAGTTTTTAAGATTTTCTTATATAAAAAATCATGGCATAAAATAATATAAGAGATGCCACTTATTTAGTGCCAAATGTGTGTCCTAGGTGTTTCATATATACTATCTCAAAGTCTCATAAAACCCTACAAGGCTCATGTTAGTATCTCAATTAAACAACACACAGCCTGGGATTCAGAGAGGTTAATTAATTGCACTAAGATCACAGCTAACAAGTAGAAGAGCTGGAATTCAAATCTAAAGTTTGTCCTAATTGAAAAGGCTGTGTGTTCCTTTTATATTACATTGTTAATAAACCTACTACCAGTTAATACAAACATAGAGGAATAACCCTGTATAGTCTATTAAATCAGTAAGAATAAAAGATATTGGGATTCTGAGGCAGAAAAATGAAATTCTCTTATTTTTAGGGCATAGCAGAATACTCATGTTGAAAGTGCTTATTTATTTGATTTGACTTTACTTACTTTGTTCGGCTTATCCCTTTCCTTCGTTAGAGTCTGAGATATAAAAAAAGATAAAGGTGCTTTATTTCTATTATGATTTATAACTAGCACTGAGCTTTGCTCTCCCATTTCTATAACTGTAAGTTGAATACATTAAATTGAATTATCTATCTCAAACACCAGGTGGTGGTGCTGGGTTATTCTACCAAGTTTAAGTACTTAATTTCATGTACTTCTATGTTGTTGAAAATAATACGTAACACATATTTTGTTTCAGAACTGTTTACATTATCCTGTTAAGATTTACTTAATAAAATAATCCACATGATTAGGTTTATATTATTTGAAGAATATTACATAATCCAAAACACTCTATGGGAAAGAAAATTATTATGTGTATAAATGTATATCATTATATATATTTTATATATATCAATGACCACATATATATATAAACACATGCCATTTGAGTCATATGACTAGTATGTCATACATTTACTGAAATTATACTTTCATATTTGGAATTCAAATGTTTATATCAAACATACTCTAAATTTATAATTATTATAAAAATAATAGAGCTGAATGGCAAGAGCTAAAGAAACATTTTTCATTTATTTAAAGAATGAGTGGTAAAAGGGAGCTTTCTCACTCTTTCAATTAATTCCTAGTTGAATTACTATGATAATCTTTAAGCATCTTGCATTGATTCTATAATGCTCTAAATATTTTCTATTACTTATCAATCCAGATTCCACTACTTGCAAGGTCAATTGATTTTGAGTGTCAGCTACATTTCAACTCTTAATTCATCTTTAATAAAACTTAAAGGAGGTGATATCTCTCAGCATCTTTGATCAAGGGGTGGTTGGATGGTGGGAAGGTGATAAGGATAAAGCAGGGTAAATAAGGGTGATAAGGATAAAGCCATTGTTCTTACTGGTAAAATAACATTTACATGCTGTAGTCCCCCAGGCCAAAATGATAATTATGATGTTAAAATATTTGAGGCCATTTCCTAGAGCTCCCAGGCCGCACAATGGCAATGTAATATTTATAACCTCAAGTGATTCATAGACAATATTAGGCAGCAGATGGCATCTCTAAAAAGTTTTAATGATTGCTTTGCAGCGTCTGCTTTATGGCAGGTGGAATGAAAGAGTGCAGAGGCAGGTGGCTGGGAACTTTTGGGATGTGGTAGAGCCAGGTGGTTGGCAGGAATCAGGAATTCTGCTGGAAGGAACAGAGGCTAAAATGGAGTCAGGAGGTAAAGGGAAATAGCCCAAGTTAGGATGAATACTTAACTGCTCTATATGGAGTCTACAAAGTAGATAACTGGGAACCATTTACTTTTTATTTTGGGCTCAATCTATATGACTGAAATTGTACCTGAAGTTTAGTGGTGAGGTCATTACCAAACTGTTATGAATGATTAGTTGTGCCACATCATGGAGGGGTTGATATGAGTATACTCAATACCTCTGTGGCAGTTTGATATTATTTATGAATTCAAAAAAAAGATATTTGATCATGTTTGTAAACTGGTCTGTTCTTCTGGGCATGATAACCTTTGATTGATTTAAATGCAAATGCTTTACATTTACTTGATTGAATCAAGATTAGGGCTTTGATTCGACCACATCATTAGGGCATGCAGTGTTGTGTCCCTGCCCCCTTGGTGGGCTATATAAACGGATGTTCAATCAAGAAAACAGAAGTAGATACACAAAGAACACACACAGAGGAAGAGAGACAATTCCACAGACACCACAGAGGAGACAACTTGATCCTGGGCTCCCAGAGAAAGATGAGCCATTCGCCTGATAGTTTGTAGCTGAAGAGACCCGAGCCCTGAGCAGCTAAGAAGGCCCTGAAAGAAACGAGCCCTCCAGCCTACAGCTGAGATCAGAAGAAGCTGGGCCTACAGAGCCTTAAGAGAGAGAGGAAGGTTGAACCCTTGCATACATCACCCGCCATCTTGCTTCAAAACATGGCAACAGACTTTGGTGAGAAAAGTAAACTTGACTTGGACTCTTTAGGGCCTTGTAACTGTAAGCTTTTACCCCAAATAAATACCCTTTATAAAAGCCAACAGATTTCTGGTACTTTGTATCAGCACCACTTTAGCTGACTAATGCAACTTCCAAATACCAGCTAAAAGGGTTACTTTTAAAGAGAGCTAACCAAACCCTCCCAAGCCACCTCCCTTCATTTGGCAGTTGTCATCATCATTACATCAGAATAGGTCAACCACCCAAGAGAGCAGCAAAAGCTTCAGCTTACTGTAAAGTGAGGAGTGGCACTAGCAGATAAGTTCTAAGGCTTTTTTGATTCTAAAACGTTTGGCTTATATTTGATACTTAATATGTGATCCAAAGACTATTCGAGCAGTCCCTATATGCACATCATTATTACATTAGTATTATATTTTATTAGTTTCCTAGCACTTCCAAAACAAAGTACCAAAAACCCTGTGTCCTAAAACAACAGAAATTTATTCTCTCACAGTTCTGGAGGCTAAATGTATTAAATCAAGGCATTGGCAGGGCCATGACTTCTCTGTTGGCTCTAGGGAAGAATCTTTCTTTGCCTTTTCCTAGCTTCCTAGCTTCTGGTGGTGATCGACAAAACTTGAATTTTTCGGCTTGTAGCTGCATAACTCGGGTCTCTGCCTCCATCTTCACGTGGCCTTCTCCTCAGTGTTTCTATCTCTGCAACTTCTCTTTTTAGGACACCAGGTATAATGGATTAGCCCTCACCCCAATTCAGTATGAACTCATCTTAACTTGATTACATCTGCAAAGACCCTATTTCCAAATAAGGCCACACTCACAAGTACAGGGAGTTAGGGCTTCAACCTATCTTTCTGTAGGGCACAATTCAATCTCTAACGTATCTGTATCTGTGTGTGTGTATGTGTATGTGTATGTGTACATGCACATGTAGATTTGCATGTATATGTATACGTGCATGTTTATAATATTTATATATGTGTATATGTGGTGTACATATGTATCCCTCTGTGTATGTGTGTATACTTTTAAAGTTACAAACTAGATGATTGAAACAATTTCTGAGGGGTTGGGGACACTTGGGAATCATGGTTTTTTGATAATTATTATGCACAGTAGAGTAAAGAACCACTGTTGTAAAAAATTTAAAGACTGTTGCTAAACGTAATAACATTATCATACAGTTTCAACAAACCAAAACTTAAAGAAGCAGCATGGCTCCAATGGTGACAAGCCAGGTATATGGATCTTAAAGCCTATAAAATATCAGGGCCCTCTTTATGATAGAATACAAAATTAGAAATACAAAATTAGAGATGGTGCCATGAGGGTAAATCTGCCTCTGAGGCATAAACTCTGAGACCAGCTTCACTTTTTACCAGCCCAGAAATGTTTCTGGGTCTTTCTGAGTTTAGAATAATGACCTCATAGAGTTGTCATGATCAAATAATGTAAAGGCACTCATAAGTGAAACACCATGCAGATATGTGGGTATTGTCTTCTTCAGCTCAGACCATCTGGTTCAAATGCAATAGTGTGATAGAATGAATAGAGAAAACTGGTCAAGGTTTTGAGATATTTTGTAGCACAATTATGGACAGGTACTTCCTCAACTCTTCTCCAGACTTCCCAGAGAAATGTAGCACTCCTCTACACTCACTCCTTAGTATGTGTTGAATAAAGGACTGACTAGATGAATGAATGAATGAATGAATGGATAGGCACATATTCCTCTGCTGTTATCATAAAATATCCTGGTTCTACCTTCGGCTGTAACTTGTTCTTTGGAGGATTTTAAATTGGGTAACTGTATGCTGGAATGAATGCCATTAAATGAGCTGGGTGGAGTTCAATCTGCTAGCCTCCTGGAGGGAGTGCATTTTGGCAAAGCTGTAGAAGGAAGGAATGTGTGTTTATGAAAAGCAATAAGAAAAACTTTCTAAAGGGTATCTCTTCATTTCCATTTCAACATGAGGATACCAATAGGGCTCATTCACCATTTGCTTCAGAGTGGTTTCAATGGAAAGTACATAAGGTTTCAAAATAAACAAAATTAACATTTATGAAGTGTTGCCTATGGAAAAAGCACAGGGAATTAAAAGGCATCTAAGTTTTCACACCAACTCACGAAATTAGTGGGTTTTTTTGTTGTTGTTTGTTGTTTATGCCTAGAAAACTGGAGCTTCAGGAGCTTAATAACTTTTCCAGGATCACAAAACTAGTAGGTACTGGAAATAAGCTTCAAACTCTCTGATTTAATACCCATCTTCTCCAAAACTATCATTATAAGTGACAAAATAATTCTCTTCCTTTAGTAAAAGTATGAGTAGACAAAGAACCTCTGTCTTTAAGTCATTTTCCCTTTGAGAAAATAAATGATTTTTAGTTATATGCACTGATTTTATAACATTTTCTACTGAGGTCAGAAGAGGCTGTACATTTCCTGGTAATAGCCCCCAGACTGTCTCTACATCCCACCCCTTCCTCCCCACATACAACGTTGCAAAACCTGAGGACCCCAAGTCACATGCTCGTGCACACACAAATACACACAAATGTGTAGATGTTTGTATCCTTTCAGAAAAACAGAACAAGGAATTTAAAAAGGAAAATTTAAAGATCATGTTTTGAATTCTTGCTTACTCCCCTACTTAAACATTTGTAGGCTAAGGTACACTAAAAAATAACTACAAAATAGACCAGTGTATAAGCTGAGCTGTGTACCAGCAGAAAATGTTCTGGATACATGGATTCAATTGGCAATACATGCCCACATTTTTTGTCATGTCCTCCATGAATTTTTATTAAACATGTATAGAAGAAACATTGATTGTGGTGGAAGGCACAGTTTATGAGTTTATGAAAATGAGTATATTAAGTAATTACAAGCAGGTTTTACTTATTTCATGCAATGTGCCATCATAGTCTTGCAGTCCTGAAGGACTCTGTCTTCGACTTGCTTATCTGAACAAGTGTGTTCTGTCGTGTGGGTCTGTTGTGTGTGTGTGTGTACATGTAGAGTGGAGACTTGCAAAATCCATCCCTTTTTCTTGACCTCAAAAAAAAACGCTGAGGTTAAGCCATCCCGATCATACTCTATAAATATTTAGATCTTCTATTCATTCTCCAAACCATTTCTGATAATTCCTCTACTTTATGCTGACAGTGAGGGGGAATTGATGACACATGTTTCAAATGCATCTGGTTGGTGATTGTTTGGGGTGTGACCCCAAATGGAGTGTGTATGTGTGGCCAAATGGCAGAAGTTTTATGCATCCATAAGATGAGACCAGATATAGGGAGTCTGTGTAGGAAAACAATATTGTATTGTCTCTGGATTCTTAGAAGCTCATTCCAAATGTTGCATTTCCTTTGAAGGTCTTCAAATTTACTTTTCGTTTGATTTTCTAAATTACTTTTGCAAAAATCAGTTCTAAGTGATACCTTCAAAATGTCAGCCCTTACTTAATTTTCAGGGTTCAAAGTTCGTGGATTTATATACTATTGATTCAATTCCCAAATTCTGGTAGATGTCCCACAAAGAAAAATCCCCATTAGTCAACTCTGAGTATGCCAAGCTGTCAAGGGTTTTTGAAGTTATGATTTTTAAAGTATTTTTTAAAAAGCTGGATTTTAAAGTGCTGGATAACTTTGTGTAAAACGTTGGATTTTATGGCTTTTGTCTGTGCCAAAGAGATTGTCCAACAGAAAGCATCCTAGTAGACCTAATTATTACTCCACATAGGGTACGTGGCATTCTAAGCTATTTTGAGGTTTTGGGCAAGGGAGTGCTACGAGTGACAACCACAGCAGGGCATGCTGAGGAATTTTAACTCTGTCATTCCCTTTTTGGCAGAGTATAAAATATAGAATGCTGTTTCAGTAATAGTTCTCTCAAGTATTTATTTAAAAGGTAAATAATTTTGTTAAAATTTACAGGGTGAAGTGAGTAAAGGAGTGATATCAAAATCATTACAGCACATCTGCAATCAGCAAGTTTTGCTCTCTTTAAAATATGCCTGTGATTTACAAGGGCAGGCGTCATTTGATATTTTTAAATCAAAGCAGTTTTTATGACAATTTAGAGAACAATGTACACTCTGATTAGGGGTAAAACTTTAGGTTAAACATTAAGAAAAAACATTAATTCTTGCATTATGTTTGTGGTTGCACAAACATCATATTCTGAGAGAATGAACTCAGGGAAACATGGAGGCAATCAGACATTTGCAGATTTATCTCTATACCTAAAATCTATCAAGTTGGCAGGGTTTTTCAGAGAAAAAGAAGAGAAATTAAAGACATTAAATGAAGAGGATTGTTTTATGAGTATAACATTAATATATCAGTCTGATGAGAGCTTTAATATAGCAGTCTATCTATTTCTAAGTTAAATTTGTGGATGTCTCACGATGGCTTACAATGAAATTCTGGCATCTCCCCTCTGTCACTCCTGAAGCATCTTAAAGTGTCAGCCTTGTCTACTGATTAGTTGCAGAATCTTCTGCTCAGCTGTAGTTATAATGAGGCAGGGCTCTCTTAGAATGTTGGAGGGGGGGGCAGTGAGTGAGAAGTGTTTACACACATTAAGCAGCTCTTTTATGCTTATCTTCTCTACCAAGCTTTGTGCGATCTCAAAAGCCTCTGCATTCTCCAATTCCAAGAAAATCAGCAGGCTCCTGACACCACTTTTTTCTAGTTCTGGGTAAAGTAAATAAGAATCTTATTCTCTCACAAAATAAAGAGAAATTGGCTAACAGTTTTTTTTAACCATCCATTCTAAAAACATTCTACTTGAAGATAAGGATTATCTTAACCAGTTTGGAGTAAATGGAGGAAATTAATTAATATGTCTAGGAGATCTGTATTTATGATCAAGATTTGAAAAATCATGAACCAGCATTTTGGGTAGTGTTTTGTTCTTTTGTGGCTGAGACAATATTTTAAAAGCAAAATCAGATGTACTTTACTTACTGCCATTGAAAAATAAAAAGGAACACCAAATATAGGATTTACTTATGGTTTGAAATCTAATGACTTATCAACCTTTAATATAATTTCTAAATATTATAATACATTTAAAATGATATTTGCCACTTTGTTTTTTCCTTTGAGAACCAGGTTAATAGTCTTTAAATCTGGCCTCTTTGTTGCTACTGCTATTTTCTCCAAAAGGTGGCGCTTGTGTAATCTTTTTCTTTCTTAGGGTGCAGGAAACCAGGGGAGCCAGGGGGACCAGAGAGATTTCTCAGAAATGTTTTTCTTCAACAAAATCCAGTTAGCCACGTCAGAAATCTGCATTCTGCAACTGAAGCTCCTGTATATGCAAAGAACCCTTAAAACAAGGACTAGTATGATTTTGTGAAAGGAAAAACAATCTTCCTTTGAAATTCTTTTTTCTACAGTTAATATCGTTGTTCTTCTCTTCTGACCTCTGACTAAAGTTCTAATTCTTTGTTAGATAACCTTGATCCATTTGGAGTTGTCCTTCTTAATTAAAATGTATAAGCAACACACAAGAAGTCTGGACTCCGTCTAAACAAACCTTTCTGGCAGCATAAACCCAGAGGGATAAATCATTCAGACAAGGAGAAATCTTTTGAACTGTGGACAGGCAAGAGAAAGTGGCAGGCACAGAAGGAAAGGGGAGTACATAGTGGAGAGACTCTGAGGATGAGACAGGAATTAACATTATGGGAATTAAAATCAAACATGCAGGGCATTCCCAGGAATTCATACAAATTTGCTCCCAATCGCTACAGCTGGAAAGAATTTCAGATATGGCTGAATGAAGTCTAACCACTTCACTTAATGTAAGAGGGAAAACGGAGTCCCAGAAAAATGAAAGTGTGCATTCAATGAACCACAACTGAATTCTCTTTCCACTTCCGGTGAAATAATTCCATGATCTAATGGAGAGGTGTTAAGCCACAACAAGTTGCAGAAATCAAAATTTCTGATAGTTTTGAAACTAAGAATCTCTTCTCAATTTCCTTTTTAGGTGCCATACTATTTTGGGTCTCTATGCTGTCCCAGAAACTCTCTTCTGCTCAAATGAGAAATGTAGTCATCCATTAACCATGTAAGTTTTAGATCTTTACTGTACAATATAGTAACCACTTACCACATGTGGCTATTTAATTTAATTTAAAATTAATTAAAATGAATACAGGTAAAAATCTAGTCCTTGGGAAGCGGATGTGACTCAAGCAGTTGGGTGCCCGCCTGCCACATGGGAGGTCCTAGATTCTGTTCCCAGTACCTCCTAAAGAAGACAAGCATGACAGTGAGCTGATGTGATGCGTTGACACAGCAAGCGGACAGAAAAAGATGACACAACGAGATGACGCAACGAGGAGACACAATAAGGAAACACAATGAGAGACACAAGAAACAGGGAGCAGAGGTAGCTCAAGCAATTGGGTGCCTCCCTCTCACATGGGAGGTCCTGGGTTTGGTTCCTGGTGCCTCCTAAAATGAAGACAAGCAGACGCAGAGCACACAACAAACAGACACAAAGAGCAGACCGTGAGCGCAAACAACAGGGGGGGCGGGCAGAAATAAATAAAATAATAAATCTTTTTTAAAAAATCTAGTTCCTTATTTGCAAAATCCACATTTCATGTGCTTACTAGCCACATGTGGTTAAGGCTATAATATTAGATAGTACAGACATAGAACTTTCCACCATTGCTGAATGGTCTCTTGGTTAGCACTACTATAGATCATTAAGTGCAATGAGCTGACAAGGTCAGCTGCATAGTGTGATAGGCTAATCCAGTGTTCAATGGCTAAAAGTGTTTACTTCATAATATATTTGTGTTCATAAGCAAATTTACACCAAATATGGAAAATTATCAAGTTAATTTTTTTTTATGCCTTCTCTCCTTTTCCTTTCTCCCTTTACTTTTGTCTTCTCTGATATTCTCCATTTTGGAACACACAATAAATCTTCACGACGACCTTAGTCATTCTTTCTTGTGTACCCTTATTCAATCACATTTCCCTTGAATACCTACTGTGAGACAGGCATTGTGTTAAGCAACTAAAAAGGAAGAATTAAATATTATGTGATGGTCATAAATCAGACAGGGGAAAATGCATTTTTCCAGATCCCAATTAAGATAGAAAGCCAATTCTTTGAACTGTGGACAGCAAAATTTCTACCACCTAAAGTAGCAAAAGCAAATATTAATAGCATAATTTTGTAGATTAAGAGATGGAAGCTTCTTCTAAGAGGTTAGATGACTTGCCCAAAATAATACAGTCAGTGAAAAAAGTATCATTGGACTGGAATCCATCTTTTAGCTCTGAGTCCAGTGCTTTTTCCAATCAGTCTGTCCATTGGATCACTCATTCTAACCCCAGAGTAGAGATTGGCTTATAACAATTTGCTCATTTCTTCTCACATCTGCCAAAGAATCATTAAATGAATCATGTTTTGCACTCTTCACCATTCTCTTTTTTGAGTCCAATTTTCAGAATTCCCTTGAATAAAGTAAGAATCATATTTGTATTTTTACACAGGTTCCTTTTTAGAGTGCTGAGCTAAGTTATAGAAGGCCTTTGTTGGAATGATCTGTGCTTGATGTTATATCAATATTTGCAACTCTTAGTTGACAGAGCTTAAATGTAAATTAAATGAATATTCCTTCTATTAAAAAAGGAATAGTTATAATTCATATCAGTTTACAGATGAATACAATTGTACCATTTGCAAACAATCATGACAGCTTCAGTAACATGAAAATATTCAGATCTGGCACTTTCCATGTCTTTCTATATAACAGCATGATTCATTTAGTCATACCTAAATCCAGATATTATCCAAACTCTACGTCTCATAGATTTTTCTCTTTGCTTAGAAATGTCACACTATCATCCTACAGTCAAATAAGTGGCTTCAACTGGTCCCATTAGTAACTGTCTCTGCACCATGTTTTCTATAAGTGCTCCAACCCATGCTACACACCTCTCAGTTGGGTCTCTTAAGAAGGCTAGAATGATAGAGAATGTCCCCCCATACATATAAGTTATCATTCAAATCTTTATATTTAGCTTTTGAGGGAGTATTAGGTACCCTGAGTTACTTGCAATTCTTTTAATCATGTATTGTATTACAGAGAGATGGTACTGCATATACTTATAAAATAAACCTAGCTAGAAATTAGCCTTATCTTCATCAAGAGAAACTTCTAATGGTGCTGCCATGTTTTCTAATACTATTCATCAACTATATCATGCAGGATTTAATCTCTTGAAAATTTTGTTAAGACTTTTTTCAAGGTCTTCATGGAACACTATCCTGACCCCATTATCTTCTTCACTTTATCAAAACTTTCTTGCCAAAACAAGCAAAAACTTTATTACTTTTCTACTTTCTAGTGGCTCATAATCCTTTCTTTCTAATCCATCAATTTTAAGTCAGAGAACTTTCCACTTCTTACCTACAATTAATTTGTTCTTTTCTTTTTTCAAGATTTTTTCGTCTAGTGTCTTAGAATTTAAAGGTCTTCATAACAAAAGTACAATTCATACATTTGAAATATGCTATTCATGAGTAACAAAAAGTACCTTCATGCGTTGAATAGTGTATACTGTCCAGTGTAGTGAAATTAAATGACTTTTTCATAGCAAAACACTTCCTGGTTATGAAGCTTCGAGAAAATACTTTATCATTCTTCTCCAATGTTCTCAACTTCAAAATTAGATAGAAGAAATAAATAAAAAAATTTTGTTTCTCTGTTACTCTATTTCTCTCAAGCACTTTTCTTTTAAAAGAATCTAATAAGAAAAACAGAGTAGCTAACAATTTTTTTCTGATAGATTTCATGACAGAACATAAATCAATGTATTACTTTATAGAATATACAAAACTTTCAGAAAACATATACAAAACTTTTGGTAAAAGATAAGATTTCCTATTTATTTTAGGAATTTTACAATTCTGCTACTAAGACTAGAGCTAGAAATTTTGCGAAATAAATAAATTCTGATACTAGTTACAAAATTAAGGGAGTATCCTTTATATGTTCAGTTAAAGAGTGAATTTGTACAATTACAATATGTACCAATCTATATTTCATAGCATTAGAAAATGGCACAATGTGCTTAAATAATCCTAACCTGGAAATTGGATGATACTTAAAATCGCATTTATATTTGTTTCAGCTGGAATCATTTGTATTTGTTCTGTGGCTCAAGAATCTCTCCACAGAGTGAAAGAGCACAGAGAAGACTTTCTGCAAACCAATTTACTCCTCTCTCTTAGCTGCCAACACAGCAGACTGCATTTTTTAAATAGTATGTAGCTTGTTCATATCCAGATATGTGTCTGTTATTATTAAAAGGAAACTATATAAAGTAGACAAATTCTAAATCTGAGTTATTACTTTTAAAATATTTTGGTTATCAACAGCCAATCACTTGAGAGACTTTTCTCGTAAGTAAAAATCACTTACGTGGTCTATACACTGGCTTACTCAGGCTTGCTGCTGAGATCAGCTCAAATCTCAGGACCTCCATGAAACCTTGCTGAATGCAAGGGGTCACAATACTTGATGAATATTATAGTACCCACTGGCCCATATAATAATGTTCCTTTGCTTCATTACTTATCTCTTTAATATGGCTCTATCCTATAGAGAAAATATAAGATGCTATTATACTTCTTTGGCATCAGCCAAGCACCAACTATCTTATACAATTTTTCCTAAAATATAAATTTAATCAAATTATTTTGGAGAAAAATTACTATGGACAAATTACTCTGGAACAAAATGAAGAACTTACAAATAGAGAAAAAGAAAGCATTAATATAAATTATTTGGTTTTATTAAATATGACCACATGACTTTGCATGCAGTTGGTACAGAATAACTATTTGTTGATATGCCTTGAAAGTCTTTTGCTCCTTTCTGATTCTATGTAAGGCAAAATACAATTTACAACTAGTATACATTTATTGATAGTAGAAACAAAAGAACTGTGTCAAATTGATCTTATTTGAAAATGACAACATCATATATACTAAGATTTTATGTGAAAGTTAATAGTTTCTGTTATTTTATAAAGTGACTTTGAGGCATGGTGAATACAGACAAAGTTTGTTAATCTCAAATATGATACCAAGAGAGGTAGCAAAGTGCTTTTTTAAAATTATTTGAGTAGTATGGAATTTTATGCTGTCCTGTCTCAAATTTAGGAGTATGGACTTACTATCTTCCGGGGCTCCTTTTCAATAAAAATCATTAGAAATTAAAGGCAGAATAGGAAACAGTAATTTTGCAGTAGTCTGAACTTGTGTAGGTAAAAGAAAGGGCAAAGTTCTGAACAAACTTCCTCTGACTAAAATTCAGTATTTTTCTATGCCAAATACACTTTTTTGGCCTGAAAAGTCAGAAAAAGGGCTCCTTCATAAAGGAAAGTTTTTTAAAAAATTTCTCTTGAAAAGGATTTTCACTTAACTTGACATGATTATGACAAATTTCACCAATCCCACATTTTTAGGTATGTCAACCTCAAGTCTGTTACTTTTAAATTTTTTGTTCAGTTTTATTTTTTAAACTATCTAGAAAGACTAGTGATTGAAGAACTTCCCACCAAAAATGTGAACCTATAAAATCCCCAAAGCAAGCAAGGGATGGATGATTAAAATGGCATTGGCAGTTTCTGTCGTTCACACATTTAAAAAATAGGGACATTGTCTTTTCTCTCTCTGAATATTTAAATCCTCAACCTAAAATGAAGTCATGGAGACATGCCTATCTGTTTATTTTTTAAAACGTGTGGTGTTTTAAACTGTGTTTAAAACAGTTTAGAATTTTCCACTAAAAAGCAGGGAATGAAAGCATTCTTGTCGGATGTTGTCAAATGAAGGAATTCTGTCCAGACTGTCCAAATCCTGGAAACAAACAAACTTTTTTGGCTTATTTTACAGAAGAAAGTTTGTGTCAAACATTTCATTTTTATACCGATTTACTAAATTTTTTTTTTTTTTTTTTAATCCAAAGCAAAGTACTAAGGAGACTCCGTGTTGTTAGGTGGTTGTGCAAACCTTGAGCCCCTCAGGACAGCACTACTGAGAAGCTGGAGGTGTTGGCTGTGGATAGGCTAGCAACATGGGAAGAGGGTGTTGAGCATTGCGACAGGGAAGAATTGCCCGTATCTGGGTATTATCTACTGGGTCTCGGCTATGAACATGACACTAGAGAATATCAAAGTAAGCTTGGTTGTTCTCTCTTTGTCAGCTTAGTCTGTGCTTCACCCTTCTCTGCCCCATCTGGATTTAGGTGTCTAATCTCTACCTCACCCTGTCAACTGGCTTCTGTATAGAATCCAGGGGGCTCAGTGGATTGAAATAGGAAGGTGGGAGGAGAGAAAGTTGTACCTTTCTTGCCCTCTCTCTCCATCTATCAAAACCTACCAGGTAGTTACACCTTTGCAATTCTAGTTATTCCCAACAGCTCATAACACCATTTCTTCCTCTTGTCCCTTTGGTTCTCTGGGTGGCAACAACTTTCCACTGTCACTTGTCTCCAGGTGCCTCACTACCCCTTGTTTGCTCCCTTTACTATGCCCATGCCTCAGGAAGTCCTTTACTGTAAAGTCTTTTCATTTGAAACATCTGGAGTGAGTTCTGTATCCTGTCAGGACCCCAATAGATACAAATCACTATAATCTTTTAAAAGTAGAGATGTGCAAAATATGAAAGGAACCGGTGAGCTTTGTACATGGACTCCAAGTAATGCTTGGAAACATCACTAATTATTAACCCACTCAGCCAAGTATACATTATGGGAATTAAAAAGAAATTCATATTTATTATTGGATAATTTTTAAAATGCATATATTATGGAAAATTTTAAATAAGAAAGGAAATAATAATTAACCTTACTGGTTATTTCCAGTGTGTTAGCTGCATCCCTATGCAGTAGGCACTATCACTGATCCCATTTTGAAATATAAAAAACGAGGTCCTGAGAGATTAATAACCTCTCCTAGCTAGGGAATGGCAGAAGATGGATTTGAACTCAGGTAGACTGGCTCCTAAGTGTATACTATTAAACTCTATTACCTCTTGGAAAGGAAGCAGGAAGTGAAGGAAATAACATTTATTGAGCACCTACTGTGTTCCAGGAAGTGCAATTGATGTTTTCTTATGCATTAGCTCATTAATTGCCCTTTCAGCAGCATTTGACGCCGTCACCCATATTCCATATTTTTGAGAAATCCTTTTTTTTTCTAGATTTCTGTGACACCACACAATCCTCTTGTTTTCTTCCTCTTTCCTGGCCACTTTTGTAGTCTTCTTTGCCGCCTTCTTCTTGTCTATTCAACCTCTAAATGTTTTGAGTGTTTTGAGTCTCCTCCTTTATTCTCCCTGATGGAGCTCATCCAAACTAGTGGCTTTAAAATGCCAATCATATACAAAAAACTCTGGTATTTTTATTTCTAAGTTGTCCCCTCTCCTAAACTTCGTACCTGTAGGTTCATATTTGTACACCTACTTGACAGGACCCTCTGAGTGCCTGTTAGGCATGTAAACCTATATCTGAAGGGTCATGCTTTATTCCTGTCTCCCTCAACATGCTTCTCCCTCTGTCAGCCCCATTTCATTAAATGACACTATCATCTATTCCAGTTAATCAACTTAAAAACTAAAGACTTCTCCTGGAATACTCTTCCCTGATACCTAATCATCAGTAACTTCTGTCTACTTCTGTCAGCATCCAAAACGTATTCTTATCTATCCACTTTCTCTGCTCACTATCATAAACTTTTGGCTTCGTTTTTGTGAGTATTCTAACTGATCTTGTTTTTTTTCCAGTCTTGTTCTCCTCCAAGGTTTTCTACACATGGCAGCCAAAATCATTATTTTATGATAGACATGCCATATTACTGCTTACAGTCTTCTATTGTTTTCCAAAAAAAAAATAATAATAATACAATCTGTCCCCTTCTTAGCATGGGATCAAAACTTTACCTAAGATGGTCTCTGTTGAATCTTTACAACAGCTCTTCCACGGGCATATTAATGTGCACTTTTTTTTTTTTTTAAACCAAGGAAGAATTGGAGGCAAGAGGAATGACATTTATTGTTCCTTGTCCTAGGAAGCTTTGAAACCATTTTTTTTAAATGTGGCCTTAACGAATGATAATATAATAAGCAGCTAACATTTTCTGAATAACTTACAATGTGGTAGGCACAGCACTAATTGAACATTTTTACATGAATTATCTTATTAATTGTTTATAATTCCAGTTTGAATAAGGAGACATCATCCACATTTGATATTTGAAGAAACAAGGCTCAGAGAGTTTAAGTAACTTACTCAAAGTTTCAATGCTAGTTCCTGGGAAAGAGTGATGATGCCAGGTCTATAAATCCAAAACCCACAGTCTTAACCAATTGGCTACACTATCTCATCAAAAAGATGTTGTATATCTCTTTCTTATTCCTCCAAATTATAAATAATCCTGATTTTTTTAATCTTTCAAAGAATGTAACCTGCTTTGTCAGCTATATTATTATAAACTCTGTGTGTATAGATGAAAGGCAAGGACAGCAGTCTTGTTAAAAAGCTAGTATCTGTCCTATTTCTCCTTGGCTTGTCCCACAATAAGTATTACAAGACTCTTAACAGTAAAATTCATGTAAGGAGGACATTTAATAGGACTGTTTAAAGGGAATTCATTGAAGAAATACATATTTTTATTGACATCTTAACTTGACCTTGTTATACATCATTTCTAATCACTCATGGAATTGTAATTTAAAACCAATAATCCACACTAAATAAATGGTAGTATGCATACATGTCTTTACGATCAGTACTACCTTTACAAAGGAAAATAAGTTCATACCAGGTGGTTTGGATTCACACCTGGAGGAAAGAACACAAAAATATTGTGTTAATACTTAATGCAAAGATAGACATGCAAGATGATACCCAGAGTCTGTGAGTTCCTTCTTGTTCCTGCTGGGTCAGAAGCATGTTGTGATTTCAGTTTGAACAATAACCCTTTAAAATTGCCAGAAATTTAGTTTAATACGCAACTTGCTGCTTCAACAATGGTGTATGGATTAATATATTGTTCCAAGTTAATCTTTTGCAGAGACATTTCCTTTCCATGCCCAAGGAAATCACAAAAGGAATATATTATCTTCTTCCCCCAAAGAAATTATGGCTCAATCTTTACTTTCTTTCTTGTCTTGTAAAATTACTTCAAAAGAAAACACTACCAGTAAGAAGTCAGGAAATACAGTCCTTAAAGCAATTCAAATAAAAAATTATGTTCAATATTACTTAGGTTTTTATTCCATCACTCCTTTTACCTATATTTATTCAGGTATACTTTCAAAAGTAAGGATTTTGAGTTGTTTGTTTTTAAAAATGGAGATCCAGTTGCTTTGGTAGAAATGTACAAAAATGCAGGCAATGACAATTTCATGGTAATGATTTTCTTGCATGTCTTATGAACTGATTCTGATGAAAACTCCCAGAAAGTGTTTCCAAAATGTCTTAAGCATGGAATCTCTCCTATGATGACTATTATGAAGGACACTGGTCATTTCTTCATGTATATTCTGCTAAAATTATTGTTAAAATTATATCCAATGCTTGATGATTTTGCCTTCTGTCTTAAACATGAGAGTCATTGTACCTCTGACCTACTTGTCTGCATTTCTAAAAAGTTTTTTTTTTTTAATGACATATGCCATAATCAGTAATGATTCAAGCAGTCATTTGCTTTTGGATAATTTCCTTTTTATTCCTCTGATAAGCTGAAATAGAGTTAAGAACATTGAATAATGTCAGAATTGGATATGGACCAAACCAAATTAGATGTTTAACAGTTATATTGATGTCTATCACTTGTGGATTGATCTTCCCAGGGAGTATAAGCAGCCAAAAGTATCCTCAAAATGAAATTATCCTCTTTCTGACCCCATAATCCCTATGTAAATATCACTTGGTTTTACCTTCCTATCTGGAAGGAATTAGATCAAATCTACTATTGAGCATTGGTTCCATGTCTCAAATTCATTTATTGGATGATTTAATCAATCATCTACCAGGACCTTGAAGAAAATGAAAAAAGAGAGCAATCTTGTTATTTTATTGGCAATGATGAAAGAAAAAATGTTTTAGGGAAATGGTGAGCCCCAAAACGGAGGGCTAGGAGAGTCAATACAGAGTATAAGAAGAGGTAAGCCTCTGTCTCAAATATATTTTTAAATAATGTGGAACAATTAATTGCTTATAAAAGAGTAAGGGTGAGAGGATAGGAGAGGAACACAAAGAGAGAGGAAGGTCTACTGCTACTCTCCAGGACTAAGGTCAAATATACTCAACTGTGTCTGTGTGAGAGATGAATGGATATTTCCCAACTTTCCCCAGATTAATAGAGTTCTTATTTTTATATCTGGAGACTCCTTTGCCTTTATTCTGTTCTCTGTACCATGCTTTCCAACTGGTTGGTCATTGGTCTTTAATGTTTACCCTACCACTTTGTTTCACCATGTTCTTTAGTTATGTTGCTCTTTTCAGCTTTTAAAAATAATTTCTATCCTTGTGATGCAATCCCTTCCCGTCAGTCTTTAACAAGTTTATTAAAATTTGTCAAAGCTTGAACTGATGCCATCTTCTTCCTTCTTAATAATGAATCATAAAAAATCAGCTTTGTGACTTTAATTTGTAAAGGCAACCTTTGCTTATTTTTATTTCCATTTTGATTCTTCTCACTCTTCTTTTCCTACATCTCTCCTTTGACTCAGGATCTGTTCCTTCTCACCTTCTACATTGACTTGTCCTGTCACTTTAGTTCAAAACACAGCAGACATCATCTCATTTTCTGTGGCCTCTCTTCCTAATTTCTTCCCTAAACAGTGCCTCCCAGTTCTTCTTTCTTTCCCCAGGGGACTTGGATGGATTTTCCTTTTCTGTCTGCTTTCCTCAACAAGGGTTACTTTCCCCAGAAGATGACTTATTACATCCATAATGAATCTGTTCCTTTGCATTTTTTTCTTGCCACCACCTGAAAAACACTTTTATTTTTCTTCTCCCTTCAGAAGCCTCTTCATAGATGTGTTCTTTTTCTTAATAATCTTTGGGGCTTCTCTACATTGTACAGATGTTACCACTCAATTGTTTAACTTCCCCTTCTGTTCTGAGTCCTTGAAGCTGACCCAGATGCATCTGCCTGCATTCATTTTGATTTATTATTGAGATGTTTGCTCAGATGTGTTCTTTTCCACACATATTTTATGCAGTACACTCTTCTTCCTTGTGTTTTTGTGAAAAAAGTTTGCCTCTCTGTTTCATATACCACCAACTTGACTCCACTAAAAATTACTTGAAACTTTTTCCAATCTACAATTGACTCTCTTTACCTTTAATACATGTATACCCTACCAGGTTACTACCTCGAATTCATATTCTCCTATGTTTTAGTTTGCTAAAAGCTGCTGAAAGCAATATACCAGAAATGGGTTGGCTTTTACAATAGGGATTTATTAGGTTGCCAGTGTACAGTTCTAAAGCTATAAAAGTGTCAAAATCAAGGTATCTTCAGGCAACACTCTTTCCCTAAAGACTGGCTATGGGAGAACCTGGATTCCTCTGTTACATGGGAAGGCACATGAAGGCATCTGCTGGTCTCTGCCTTCTCCTCTGGGCTCTGTTGCTTTCAGCTTCTAACTACTCTGTCTGTGGCATTCTCTCTCAGCTTCTGTGGATTTCCCTCTGAGCTCCTGTGTCTTTTTCTGTATTCATCCAATTTATAAAGGACTCCAGTAAGAGGATTAAGACCCAACCTGGGTCATGCCTTACTGAAGTAATCTAATCAAAAGGCCCTTAACTAAGGTCCTAATCAAAAGGTTCCACTTACAATAGGTTCACACCCACAGGAATGGATTAGCTCTAAGGACATGGTCTTTTCTGGGGTCCATAAAAGCCTCAAACTATCACACCCTATCCAAATTCCAGATTGGTATCTTACTGTAATGTCTAGTACATTGGAATGGCTTGATTATGTCATGGTGATACTTATCTTCATCATCCCTCTAATCACCGTGGAAACCAAATCACCTTCTACCATGCTACTCAAAGTGTTGGCCCTTGACCAGCATGATTGGTATAACCTGTGAGTGTGTTAAAATGCAAAGGCTCAGACCCCACGACAGATGTACTGAATTATAATCTGCATTTAGCAGGATCCCTAGGCAATTTGTATTCACAGTACAGTGTAAGAAGCTGGTGTGCTACTATTCTTCTCAAACCTGTTGGGGCATAAGAATTACTTGAGTGAGCTCAGATGTTTTGTGATTTGTGCCCAAATCATATTACCTCAAAGGCCTTCTAGCTTTGGAATTGGGATACCTATACATGAACTATTGTAGTTTCTATACTCTTTATCTGTATTCAAATTTACCTAACACTCTCCTTCCCAGCATGTATGGCACATACACAGATGAACTTCTTTCCATTCCCATAGTTAAGGAAAGACAATTGTTTTTGTTCCCATTTTACTGATGGAAACCTGAAAAGAGAGATTTCATGATTTTCTTAAGGTTATCCAGCTAGTTAGTCAAAAGTGGAATGAAAATCTACTCAAAAGTCCTTACTTAAAATCTTTACCATGCTGTTTTTTGAATGAATGCATACTTCTATATATGTTACTTTTTCTGTTCCTCTCAATATTTTCTAATAAGAAGAAACTTAAGTTCCAGATCATTGTCAAAGAGATGTTGGTAAATATAGCCTTATCTTAAGCATGCCTTGAAAGAAGGTAATCAAAAGAAATTTAAGTTTCAGAAATTATATGCAAGACAAGGTACACTATTTCCTTAGAAATGTACAGGGGTAGGTAAAGAAATTTCACATTAAGTCCATATATCTTTTGGGGCAGATTATTGGAACTATTCAGTCATAGATGTCATCCTTTTAAAACATATATTGTCCCTCATCCAATTTGTCTTAATACTTCCTGTTAAATTACCTATTAGCTTGTTCTCTTTTATGTTAAAATAAAAATAAATGCTATCATTTCGATCCTTCTCCATATGTTAGAAATCTCAATAAATTAATATTGGAGGGACATGATTTGGGGGACGATATGGAGGCACAATGGGAGTCATGAAAAACTTTATGAAAATTCACAGTAAGATTAAGAACTACTCATTATCACAATGACATAGGGTGATAGTCTATTTTGAGAGTCATGACAACTAGTCTCTAACATAATTAAGAAGTTTTGTAAGCTGGTAATATGCAAAATAATCTATTAGCTAGTAATTTTGACATATAATTAGAAAATGGGCATCTGTGGCTCAAATCAAGTTACGTTACTGATACACAGATTACAATTCAGTTAGAATACCACTGTAGAACTTTCATATTTCAACTAATCTTGAAAATGCTGATTATTAATACGATATGCTTAGAATGTGGAAACAAATATTATGGATTAAATCCAAATCAAGGGGATCAACATAAGGAATGGATACAGAATTTGGGGCTCATGTAGTACTGAATTTGAACTTGTATCTGCCATTGATTTTGTGATGTTGAATAAGTTGGCACAACTTAGGTCATGACCAGCTCCTACTGGTTTGCCTGTGACTTCCCTGGTTTTAAAACTAAAAGTTCTTCCTACAAGGAACTCTTTTTGTCTTGGGCAAACTGGGATGGTTGTTTACCTTAATAAGTGACTTAAGCTTTCTAAACATCAGCACACATCTGTAAAAGAAAGATGACAAGGTATACTTCCCAGAGCTGTTATGAAATTTAAAGATCTATCTATCTATCTACTATCTATCACCCATCAACATACCCATAAAATTAATTCTCTAGTATGCTATACCATGAATGTAATAGATAAATCATAGTTATGGTGGGGGAGAAAAATATCATGACAAACTGAATAGTAGAATTTATTCTGAGCAAATTCTGAGAATCCAATTGAAACACAAGAGGTTTCTTTAAAAGCTCCAGGAACAAAATCAAATTTTAAGTGGGAAACAAAATGCAACCTTGGTTTAGTGATACTGAAAGGAGTCAAGGGTTTGAGACTTTCAGCAGTCTGGAAACCAATGCTCCATTTTTTAAGAAGAGAATGTTTTGCCTACAATTGAAGTGATGGAAATTGATGTCATTTTCCACTAAATTTCAACATAGGTGTCTGGGAGGATGTTCTTTAAACAAAGTAACAGACATGTCCCTGATTCATTTCCTGATCTTACTTAGTCAAAGTTTAACAAGAGGTTTTATGGGATACTGAGGCTCTTTATTTCTGTGGAAGAGCTCCATTTATTCATTCATTCCTGCTGTCCTCAAATAAGCACATATTGGACTCCTCTGTGTCAGGGACAGATCTTGGCATTTTGGACATAAAGTCATCATCCTTATCCTTAAAGAACTCATGATTGGGGGAGGGGGTCAGATAGGAAGTCAGATAATTAAAATTCAATCTGATACATGGTAAAGTAGAACTCTGAAGTTCTATGAAGACAAAAGTGAAAAAAAAAAAAGAAACAACTATTTGCCTAAAGGAGTTAGGAAAGTTTTAAGAGTTTTTGACATTTGAGCAGAGTCGTAAAGGATGAGTTAGACTTCACCAAGCAGAAAGAAGACAAAAAGGCATTCCCAAAAAGCAACAGTATATCCAAATGCAAGAAGGCATGACAAAGCCTTTAGGGGAGAACAATGCTAGCAGAATACGGGTACCAAGATCAGAAGGGTGGGTAGAAATGGGTTCTGAGAGACTGCATAATACAGTTCGGACTTTGGCCTTTTTCCTGTAGACATTGGTGAACCATCAAAATTCTTTAAGGAGGGAATTGATAAATTTTGGTTTTAGTGTTTGAGAAATGTAAAACTGACAACAATGTGAGGGGGCGATTACTGTGGTGAGAAATACCAGAGGTTAAAATAAAACTCAAAGAGAAGCCTGCTGTAATCACAAAAAGAGACATGATAATAACCAAAGCAAGGCATGGTGGTTGAGAAGGGGAGGAAAGTGGATTTGCATAGGGATGTTCTAAGGACTCTTTGAACCATGGCATGTTGGGGGCAGGGGGCAGATGGCATGAGGGAAACGTGTTTGGGCAACTGGTTGGATTAAGCTTTTTGGATGGAATTTTACTGGCTAAATGATCTCAGTAGCATCTGGAGCACCACAAATGCTTGACTGAAATGTTTTGAGGCCATTGTGATTTTGAAAGCCTGGAACTGAAAATAAGAATATTGCTTTCAGAGAGAAAAATGGGTGACCTTAGACTCTGTTCCATTTGGATTCCCAGAGGAAAGAAACTGATCCAGTAAGAATCGACTTCAAGTTGTCAAGGTTAACCAAGTGTACAGAAATCTTATGGTGACAGAGCACGCTGAAACGGAATGTGCATTTGGAAGCTCAAACAGGCTGCTTTTTAACTTAGAGGTAGAGCTACTCTTTCATAGAGCATCTAATGCTTTCCAGGACCCCAAGCAATATTCAACATTTATTTTGGGTTAAATCTAGAGTCTTTGTAATTCAATACATGAATTGTCTCTTAGGGTATCAAGCCCAGCAAATAGTACTATGGAAAATGGAATGCAACAAGAAAAAAAAAAAGTGCCTTTGGGTGCTGGCAAAGCATAAAGAAGCTAGATGAAATCTTTAAGTAAACAAAAGTAGAGCAATGATCTACAGCAAATTCATGGATAAAAGTGTTGTAAGTAGAAGGAATTTACCAGAATCCCCTTTTAAACTTGGTTACAGAGCGATCTTAACATGCCACAAATACTTTAAGGATGTAAATAATCATTACAATCAAAGAAAAGCTGGCCTAGCTAAACTAGTTTTAAGGGAAATTAATGAACGTGGACAAGAAACAACTGGTATTGAGTGCTCTAAATGGGTGAAGCTAAAAGTAAAAGATTGCATGGAAAACAAAGAAAAGTGACATATATTGGATCTGTGAAGTAAATAATTTCTATTTTAAACCCTTGTTTATGTAAGTGCATGCTCATTGTTACAAGCAAAACAATACAAAGAGGAATAAAAACAAGTTAAACATTTCTCCCTCTGTACCCCTGTCTCCTCCACTCCTATGCTTCTGAGAGTAACAGATTTAATGCCTTTTACAAACCAGTATAAAGGTAGATTGTGTTGGTTTGGCAAAGTTTTTATAAAACCAAGGTATGTCCATGTGTTCCTGCAACTTTCTTTTTCACTTAGCGATATATTATGGGCAGCCCTTCAGATAAGTAGACAAAATTTATTCCTTCAATAATGGACACAGATTTTTTCCCAGTGTTTGTCATTGTAAGCAATGACGCAAACAAAAAAACATCTTGCACATATATTTTTACATATGATGCTGTCATTTCAGTAGAGTCAAAGAGTTTGTTTTAAAAGATATTGCCAGATTATTCTCAAGAGAATTTTTACTTGTTCACTCCCCCATTAGTATGTGGCTAAGAAAGCTTCCATTTCTTCCCATTCTCATTGCTTATTACAGTATTTTATAAAATTTTATAGTATTTTATAAAATTTTGCAAGTATAATTAGTGAAATGTTATTTTAATGTTGTTTTCACTTGCATTTTCCTGGTTTTTGTGACTTTAAAATATGGTTGATAGGTTTTAAATAAATGTTTTCATCCTTTCATTTTCCCTCCTGTGAATTGCCTGTTCAACTCTTTTACAAATTTTTATTGATTCCTAAATTTTTTAGTTGATTTTCATCAATTTGTTTTGCAGTTTATTTCATATAGACTAATTTGTAATTTTGACCCTATTAGGATCTTTTTCTTTTTTCTTTTCTCCTTTCTCTTCTTTTTCATTTTTTTTCTTTTCTTAATTCAGAAATAAATTGCAGCTACAACAGAGTGGAAGAAAATATATGCACACTTCTCAATGGACTAGCACCAAGCACACACCCAAGCTACCCACCTTATTGACCAAAAAATAAACCATTGCAAGCATCCAAAAAGTCCCCTGCCATGCCACCTCCAAACTACTAGCTCTCCCTGCTCCCAAAAGGAGCTCAGTAATCCATTCCTGCAAATCACATAGGCTATGTCAAAACACTAACTGGAAGCATAATTCTCATTATTTTAATTGGAAAATTTATAATGTGTTACTCATCAGCACAAAACCCCTATTCAGTTTCTAAAATCTTAAATGGAATATTATGTATGCATGTATGTATGTATGTGTGTGTGTACCTTATCATACTAGACTGCAAAATGTTCAAAACAATTTTTGATCAACAAAAAAGTAATGTGGTTGCTGCCAAATTGCTGTTTTGTAGGCAATACTCTCTGCCATTATAAATCTGTTTCATTATTGCTTCCTTTCCCACAATTTTCATCAATGTTTCCTTAATTGCGGGGAGATCCACTGGACATCTCTAGGCAAGCTAAACGTTCAAAGGAAAGCCATTCTCCAAATCTGTTCAGTAAAAGAGCATGTTGGCAGAGAAAGGCTCATTCTAGAAAATGCTGTGGTGTTCCTTAATGACTGAACATTGGAGAAGCACCCACCCTTTGTAGAAACTGTACATTTCAAAGTGCTTACATGTGACGGATGTTAAACCAATGTTATTCCGAGTATAACTTGAGACTTTTCCCAAACACAATCTTGCTTTTAAAATGGTTGAATTATAGGGAGGCAATTATAATTTTTTCCTAAAAAATCAGTAGACAAACTTCATTTTATTGACCGAAAGGTTATCTATGAAAAATGTTAGCTTGGAAGATAATCTGTGGTAAATGCCTACAATGCCACCATGAACTTTCCTGTGCCTGTCTCCTGGTGCACCCAGTTCTCTTGAATATACACCACAGGAAGAAAATGTGGGGTCAAAGGGTATGATTATGGTTAACCGGGGCAGATAATGCCAAACTGCTTTTTCTGAGTTATCCTCCTATTAGCAGTAGGTGAGTTTGCTGTGCTTCACTCAGCCCTTAAAGTGAATTCTAGAAGATCTGTATTGCTATCTCCTCGTTGTAGTTGGAATTTTCTGGATTACTAATATTGAGCAATCTTTCACATATTTTTGGTTTTGTTTTGCGTTGTTTTTGCGATTTGGATATCCTTTGTGGGGGGCTTGTTCAAGTATTATTTGTGGTTTTATGTATTCTTTTTATTTTTTATTTTTTTTTACTTTTTACTTTGAAGAAGTTCTGTACATATTCTTGAAACAATATCTTAATTAATTGCAAGTATTTTAAATATATTCTCCCTGTATGAGACTTGCCTTTCTATTTTCTCTTGATAAACATAAATTCTTAATGTTAATTTAGTCCATTTCATCAATCTTTTCTTTTATGATCAGTAGTTTTCATGTCCTCTTTAAAGTATCATTCCCTACACCAAGGTCTTGCAGCATTTTCTTCTATACTACTCTCAAGAAGCTTCATTGATTTTAAAGATTTTTAAATCTTGAAGCCATACAGAATTGATTTTATGGTATTAAAGGTCAAATGGATACCCATTTGGCCGGTCATCACTTAGAGAAAAGATAGTTGTTCCCCACTTTTCAGTACCATCTTTTTCATAAACCCAGTATAAACCAAGGGTCTATACATGAAAAATTATTTCTTCCTGGACTCTATTCTGTTCATTTGGTCAATGTCTATTATTGTGCCATCATTACATTGTCTTAATTATACAACTTTAACACAAATTTTGACTTCCAACAGAGTAAATTTTCATATCTCATTCTTCTTCAAGAGTGTTATGGCCACTCTAGAGCTTTTCCTTTCCTTATATATTTTAGAACCAGCTTTTTGAACCATGCTTTTGTGCATGCACTTGCACACGCACATACACACTTGCTGGGGGTTTGTTTGAATAGCATTGTATCTCTAGATCAGTTTGAGGAAAATTGAAATCTTCAAAATTCTAAGTTTTCCAATTCATAACATGATATAGTCCTCCATTTATGTTAGTCTTCTTTAATTTATCTCAATAATATTTTATATTTTTCTATGTAGAACTTATGAGCATCTGTGTTGGATTTTTCCCTAGATATTTGATATTTTTTATTGTTATTGTGAATGATACTTTAAGACATTATTATGTTAAGAGTTCAATCGTTACTGTATTGGTCTTGTAACCAACAAATTCCCTAAACTTATTTATTTGTTCTAATGTTTGATCTATTGATTTTAATTTTTTACGTATTGAACAATGTACATTCACCCCAGCAGTGCATAAAAGCTCTGATTTTTTCACATGTCTGGTAACACTTGGAATTGTGAATGTTTTAGATGCTATCCAATGTGAAGTATTCTCATTGTAGCTTCATTTGCATTTTCCCAATGATTAATAAAGTCCATATGTTCATGTTTTCAGCCATTTTAATATTCTCTTTTGTAAAGTGCCTATTCAGTTTCTCCCCATTTTTCTTAAAGCTTTTTTTTTATGTTGAATTATAGGATACACACACACACACACACACACACACACACACATACTCTGGATACAGCCTTCTATTGGCTTTATGTGTTGCAAATATCTCTGATCTGTGGTTTGCCTTTGCATGACTTTTATGGAATTTTGGGGTGAACAAAAGCTAATTTTAGTGCAGTTTAACTTTTCAGTACTTTCATTTACTGTTTAGTGCTTTTTGTGCCCCTTTTAAGACAACTTATTCTGCCTCAAGATGGTTAAGGATTTCTCCTATGTCATCTTGTAGAATTTTTATTGTTTTACCTTTTACATACAAATCTGGAATTATTTTTTTATGTATAATGTGCTGTGGAGTAACATTACACTTTTTTCTGTAGCAATACTTTACTGGAAAGAAAATACTTTCTCCACTCCTCCGCAGTGACACCATAAATTGCTGTTTTGTTTTTTTTTTAACAAAAACAAATGAATAGATGCTCTATTCTGTTCCATTTGTCTATTTATCTATTCTTGTTTTAATATTGCACTCTCTTAATTGTAGCAGCTTTTCATTAAGTCTTCATATAAAGTATTTTAAGTCTTCCAACTTGGTTCTTTTCAAGCCAGTCTTGGCTGTTCTTGGACCTTTGTATTACATAAAAGTTTGTGGAAATTACTTATCTATTTTAGGAAAAAAAAAATCTTCTGAGAATTTTATTGGGATTGAGTTGAGTTAATAAATGTTATTATGTCTCCTTCCATTCCTCAGTACTAATTTTTGTTTTTTGGTAAAGTTATTGCTCACTTTTAAAAAAGAACAATACTTTATATCTTTTGTATACTATTATAAATAATGTCATTAATTTTTTCCCATTTGTTTTTACAGGAGTAAAAATACAATTGATTTTTGATGTTGCATCCAGTGACCTAGCAATATTTGCTTAATAATTCTGATTATTTGTAGATTAATTTGGATTTTCTATAGATTTATTTAAAATAATGAGGTTTACTTATTCCTTTCTAATAATTTAGCTTTTTATTCTTTTACTTGCCCTTTTGCATTTGCTAGCACCTTCAATGGTGCTATGTTGGGATTCTTATTTTTTGCACCAATTTCACAGGAAACACTTGCAACATTTCTCCATGAACTATATAACAAAACCATTATCAGATTAAAAAAATTTTCTGCATTCCCAGTTAACTAATAGTTTTTAGCATGAATGAATGTTGAAGATTTCAAATGTTTTTGCTCCATCTATTTATATGATCATATATTTTTCACATTTTTAGATGAATCATGAATATAAATTTTCAAATGTTAACCAATCTTGTATTTTAAAAACTAACCAATTTTTATCATATGCTTTTAATAAAATGCTGGATTCATTTGCTAAAAGTTTGGGAATTTTGCTTTGATATGTTGAGTGACATTGGTTTGTATTTTCTTTGCTTAATGTTCTATATTAAGCTTATACTAGCCTACTGGCCTTATAAAAAATGTTGGAAACTGTTGTTGTTGTTTTTTAATCTCTAATAGAGGTTAATGTATTGATGTTCTTCCCTTATTTTTCGCTCCTATGGTCTGTAGTAGCTTAAGTAACAAATTATCTAGTCTGTAAAGGTTATTAAGAAATAGGAAGTAAAACCAACTGAACCACGTGTCTGCGTTTTTAAAAGTTGTTCTTTAATTCCTTTTCTCCTCTTTCATGGTTATTGTTTTGTTTATGTTTTCTGCTATCTTAATCAAAATTGGTAAACTATATTTTTGGGAAATCAGTCACTTTATTTAAATTTAAAATTTTATTCTTACTATAGAAACATCTTAAAAATTAGATTTTAAGTTAAATTTGCAAATTAATGCCTCAACTGATAATTCAATGGATGATATTCTTGAAATATTTGTTTATATAATTTGAGCTCTTTGCTGTCCTAACTTCTACATTTAAATGCTCTATTTTTTCGCAAATTTTGGTTTGTACCTTTCACTTATTTTTATGCTACCTCCGTTATCTAATCTCAAAATGTTTGATAATAGATAATATTTGATATCAATTCTTGTACCTGGTGCAAAGACTTCTTCAGTACCTGATTCCTTCCAATTTCCTAGGTAGCTTTAATGTTTTCATGGAAAACATATCCAATTCACTTGCTTCCCAATTTTTTGACCATATATCAAAAAACCTTCTCTTTCACTATATCTAAGCCACTGATCCCCACAACCACACATATCCATCTACACCAACCTGGTCCTTCTCTACTCTTCCCTGCCTGTAAATAGGCATGCTGAGTTTGAGTTGTTTGTGAAGAATTAAAAAGATCTAATATATGCAGTTAAGTATGAGTCTAGAATCCAGAATAGTTGTATTGAATGGAGGCACAAAACTGACAGGCATGGCCCTGGAAAAGACAGCATGGCCCTGGAAAAGATTGCATGGAGAATGAGAATATGGGAGGACCTAGGATTTAACAACGACTAACTTCAATTACTGAAAGGCCAGTTAGGGAAATCTGAGTCAAGCTGGCTAAATAGGTAGAGAAAGAGTGGCACAGAGATGACTAGAGAATCTAACGTCATGGAGACCAAGAGAATTGCGTGTTCTGAAAAGTGGGAATTTAGTGATACTGAGAAGTCAAGATCGGACAATGTCTGGTAATTTAAGTGTTGCTGACGTTATTTGAATCTGTACTGAAAACCATTTTAGTATCACAGAGGAATGGAAATCACAGTCAAGGAGAGGAAATCGGAAAATAAAAGAAGTACCAGCAACTATTCTGGAAATTACATTGTGAAGTAGAGAAAGGAAGTTAATAGCTGGAGGAGGAAACTCTTATTTTTTTTAATGCTATTTTATGAGTAAAGCATAGATGACAGTTTCTGATATGTTTCTCTCAATTTTTTTTCAAACAGAATGCCTTCTCTCCATCTCCTCTTTCTATCGACCTCTACCACCACCTGTAGCACCATCCTCTCCTACCACCATCGCCAACAAGTGACTTCCAAGCTACTATCTTTTCTTAAAGGGACTATAGCAACACCATACTTGCTGATCTATCCAATCCTGCCCTCTACTAATTGTTTCTCCACACAAAGTCTCAAGGTATGGTTGACATACTTTAATAGGTTCCCTTTGCTGTTAATATAAAGACCAAAACTCCTTATATATTTTATCATACCCACTGTAATGTGTTCCTGTTTTCTACTCCAACTTCATCTCATGACGTTTCCTGCTTTGAACTTTAGGTGACACTGGATTTCTTTTTGTACCCTGAACATGCCAAAAATATCAGCAGTCTCTAAGCTTCCTAAGAGAAAGGATCAGCTGTCTTGCTGATTAAACTTTCTCAGGCTCTAGTGGAGTGTCGTGTATGTAAAAGGTGTTCAATAAATATTTTTTTTGAAAGAGTTAATGCACTTCTTGTACTTAAATGAAATGTAGGGGGAAAGAGAGATATGGGGAGTGAAAGATAGGAAAAGAAACAGAGAAGGGAAAGAGGAGAGGAAAGAAAAGAGGGGTAGGCAAAGAAGGAAGTGAAAGACAGGAGGGCCTTGGGAAACGGCATGCATTAGTTTCTTATGAAATAATGTTTGCATTTTCTCTGACAATTAGGCTTTTGCATTGAGATTCCTTCTGCCTGGATCATTCCTCCCTACCACTACCCAAATTCAAAACATTTAAAAACTGCTTCCCATTAAATCAGGTTTCAGCTTACAGTTTGCTTTCTTCTGAGAGTCTTTCTTTGTAGAACTGCAGTGAGGATTGCAACTGTGGCTATGTGTGTGTGTGTGTATATATATATATAACTAAGACAGTTCCTGGCACATGATATGTGCTCATTAAATAAAAATTGTTATTATTATTGTTATTATTACATAATATTTGGAGAGAAATGGAAGGAATTATGTTTTGGTTTGTCTAGAATTCACTACTGAACCGTGAAGGGGATTTTAGAGTTGAATTTTAATAACAACCATAGATCAAAAAATGATTAAATAAGTTTAATTAACTAAATTCCTATTAATTTTAAACCGCATATAACGCAAAATTTAAAACACAGAGGCAAAATTTCTGTTGGTAGAATTTTTTAAAATTGAGGTTAAATTTTTTTTCTGTTGTTGTTTTTTTTTTACTGCTTTTATTTCCTTTTATTTATTGATTGATTGATTTTAGTGTAAGCCAACAATTGTTGCACCAGGGGTTTATTGTTTGTTGGAAGTTTGCAATGATTATCGATTCCCATACTGTCCTGGCATATCCCTTTGAGACCTCATAGATGGGAGAAGTTGTGGGTTACACAGACAATGATGGCATCACTGCAGAGTGAGTATCTTCATCCCAGAATCCATTCGCTTCTTCACTTGAGGAGCAACTTCAAAGCAAAATTCTGCTTATTGCCTTTGGCACAAGATCCGTTCTTAGGAATAGTGACATATACCTGTTTTGTTTTGTTTTTTTCCCTGAACAATCAGTCTTGTTTTCTTTAAAAAGACAAAGCCTTGCCTAAGCCCCAGGCCACCTTGGACAGGGAGGAAGCTGGGGGAGCTGCGCCAGCTTCTCTGGGAAATTACAGGCTAAGCTGCAGAGGATGCTGATCATCCTACTTTGGCAGTGCAAGCCAAATAGCCAGGAGCTATTCTGTGGCAGAAATTGGAAGCTCCATTTCCCAAAAACAGGGGAGGAAAAGACAGTTGGCCACTTATTTCAGCTACCAGTTAGTTAATTTAGCTGTCTAAAGTATAACCCTAAGAACAGCTAAAGTTTGAGCCTTTCCAAGTCAGAAGGAGGCTGGTAGCTGCCATTTTAACTCCACCCCTAGCATGAGGGGAAGCTGGCTGACTGAAAATCACAGTGACGGTAGAGACCAGTTTCTTTCACCCAGATTGGCCTGCAGCCCTAGCCTAAGCTTCAGCCCCACCTCTAGCAGGGAGGAAGATGGCAGCCCTGCACCAGCCTATCCAGGTAACTAATCCAGGTAACTATACATACATTTGGCTGGCACAGACTGAATAATCGGAAGTCTACCAGGGCAACTGCGGTCATCTTGGACCTGCACTGCATAGATTGCTGCCCACACCTGCAGCTCCATCCCTGCCCCAGGCAGGGGAGAAAGGGGCATGAAGCTTCATCAATCTTTCTGGGCAACTACAGTCTAGGCCTGAATGAGTTGGATTATTCCACACAGCTGTGGCTCTGTCCCTACCCCTGGCAGAGGAGAAAGTTGGGAGAAGCTTTATTGGACCTTGGGGCAATGAGGGTAGCTTGAGCCTCCAAGCTTATAGCACCAACTACATCCTTGGCTCCTACTACACAACCAGCAAGGGAGAAAGGGCAGGAAGCCCTAAACTAAAGAAAAAAACTGCACCCAGAATAAATACTCTAGTAATCCAGATGTCAAGACACCAACAAAAAATTACAATCCACATCATGTAACAGGAAGATATGGCCCAGTTAAAGGAATAAGATAAGCCTCCAGATTGCATAAAGGAGTTGAGACAACTCGTCACAGATGTTCAAACAAATCTCCTTAAAAAATTCAATGGGCTGGCTAAAGAAATTAAGGATATTAAGGAGACATTGGATGAGCACAAAGAAGATTTTTGAACACATACATAGAAAAATAGCAGATCTTATGGGAATGAAAGGTGCAATAAATGAAACTAAAAATACACTGGAATCATATAATAGCAGATTTGAGGAGGCAGAAGAAAGGATTGGTGAGCTTGAAGAAATGGCCTCTGAAAGTGAACATACAAAAGAACAGATGAAGAAAAGATTGGAAAAACTTGAACAAGGTTTCAGGGAACTAAACGACAGCAAGAGATGTGCCAACATATGTGCCATGGGTGTCCCAGAAGGAGAAGAGAAGGGAAAAGGGGCAAAAGGAATATTTAAAGAAATACTGGTAGAAAATTCCCTAACCCTATTGAAAGACATAGATATCCATGTCCAAGAAGCATGACGTACTTCCATCTGAAAAAATTAGAATAGACCAACTCCAAGACACATACCAATGAGAATGTCAAATGCCAAAGTCAAAGAGAAAATTCTGAGAGCAGCAAGAGAAAAGTAATGCATAACATATAAGGTATACCCAATTAGATTAAGTGCTGATTTCTCACCAGAAACCATGGAGGCAAGAAGACAGTGGTATGATATATTTAAGATACTGCAAGAGAAAAACTTCCAACCAATTTTCCATCAAGATTGTTTTTGAAAAATGAGGGTGAGTTTAGAATATTCACAGATAAACAGAAACTGAAAGAGTTTGTAACCAAGAGACCCACTTTGCAGGAAATGCTAAAGGATGTGTTATAGCCTGAAAAGAAAAGACAGGAGAGAGAGACCTGAAAGAGAGTCTAAAAATGAAGATTATATCAATAAAAGTAATTGACAATGCCAAAAGAGTGGTGAAAATAAAATTTGACAGATAAAACCCAAATATTTAAGAATAAACAACCAAAGATGTAAAGTACTTGTATTCAGAAAACTACAACTCATTGTTAAAAGAAATTTTTAAAAGTCCTAAATAATTGGAAGAACATTCCAAGCTCACAGATTGGAAGACTAAATATCATTAAGATGTCAATTCTACTCAAATTGATATGCAGATTCAATGCAATCCTGATACAAATTCCACCAGCATTTTTAAAAAATAAATGGAAAACATGATTATCAAATCTATTTGGAAGGGTAAGGGGTCCTGAATAGCCAGAAACATCTTAAAAAGGAAAAGCAAATTTGGAGGACTCTCATTTCTGGACTTTAAATCATATTACCAAGCTACAGTGGTAAAAAACAACATGGTACTGGCATAAACCAGACACATAGACCAATAGAACTGAATTGATGGTTCAGAAACAGACCCTCACATCTAGGGTCAAGTGAATTTTGACTAGTCTGTCAAACCACCCAGCTTGGGCAGAACAGTCCATTCAACAAATGGTGCTGAGAAAACTGGATATCCTCAGCAAAAGAAGGAAAGAGAACCCCTATCTCACACCTTATACAAAAATTAACTCAAAATGAATTAAAAAACCTAAATATAAAGGCAAGAACCATAAATCTTCTAGAAGAAAATGTAGGAAAATATCTTCAAGACCTAGTGGTAGGTGGTAGATTCTTAAAGGAGATAAGAGGCAGACTGAGATGGACTACTGATATTGTATGTAGAAGTTTTAATTAGCTTTACTGTGAAAGTGTGGAAATGTACAGAGTTGATGGTAACACATTATAGTGAGTAACAGCTGGTTTAAAAATGGGGATGTCGCTGAAAATGGTAGTTTAGGATGTAAAGGTCAATTGATAGAATGTTAGAGATAATCTAGGGACTGAATAGCACAGTAAACCTAGAGGCAGATGAGAATTGTGGTTGATGGTACAGATGCAAGAATGTCCTTGTGAGCTAGGGCAGATGTACATCACTGTTGCAGGGTGGTGGGAATGTGGAGAGGCATGGGAAAAATACAACTGGAGTGACCTATGGACTGTGGTTAACAGTAATAATGTAATATTCTTGCATCTATGCCAAAGATGTACTGTGTTGATTAAGGGGGAGTGTGAAAAATGTGTGTCAAATGTATGCTATGGACCTGGTAAGGGTTGGATGATATTATCCCATAATCTGTGGCAAATGTTCCACCACGGTGTGGTGTGTTGATAGAGGGGTATTGTTTGGGAATTCTACACATGTGCACAATTGTTTTGTAAGTTTAAAACTTCTGTCATTAAGATATATTCAAAAAATGATCATAAGGTGGGTTGGGAGAAAAACACACTAAATGTCAGATAAAGACTATAATCAGCAGTCAGAGTTTGACAATATTCTTTCATAACTTGTAACAAATGTCTCACGACAATGCAAGGTGTTTGTGGAGGGTACCCTTGTATGATGTTATGAATGTTTGCTGTGTAAGTTCACAACTGTTGCTATACACTTATTGTTTATTTGTGTTCATGTATAAATGGTATAAAAATAATAGTAATAATAGGGTGGTTTGGGGGAAAATACTTTGGTTAGTAGTAATACTTTGAGGATGCTCTTTAATCTTAGTTAAAAATGTTTAACAACAATCCAAGGTATTTGTGGTAGGGTGAGGTATGAGAGCGCTGTATGATGTTATGTATGTTTGTTTTGTAAGGTCACAACTATTGCTATACAATTATTGTTTATGTATGTTCATGTATGAGTGATATACTTCAATAAATTAAAAAAAAAAGACAAAGCCCTGAAACAAAGAAACAAACAAAAAACTGACAGTTTTATTTATCTCATAAATAGGATAAATTGACAAAAGATGATGAAATCATTCTCCTCTGTTTCTGACACCGTTATAGCAACACTTCACTTAAAATCTTCTATCAGAATTTGCATTGCAAAAGGCAAAGAGGTGTCCTAGTGAATCTCAAGAAACAGTACCTTGATCCTTCACAATTCCATGTTGGGTCTATTCTATAATCATCACAACTCTAGATCAATTTCAAAATATTGAATTGATTTAATCATAAATACGTTATGCCACATGTTTCAAAGGAAGTGGAGTAATTTGTTCAGCAAATATATAGTGCATGTCTACTGTGTGGCAGATACTATTCCAGTCACTGAGAATATAGCAGCAAAAAAAACAGACAAAAATTTCTGCCTTTCTTTAGTTCCATTCTATGGTGGGTGGAGAAATTAATGAACAAATACAAAAATAAGTCATAAAATTATGTCAGGGAGAATCTTAAGTGGTATTTTAAAAACAAAGCTAAGCAGGATGTAAGAAGACAAGAGGAAGTGCCAGGATTGGGCAGAGTGGCTACTTGAGGAAGGGTATGAGGTTGACTTCTGATAAGGTAGGAGATAAAGTAGAAGAGACTTGAAGCTGTTAAGAAAGTTGCCAGCAGGTATCTGAGGAAAGAACATTTCCAAGGACAGAGAAGAGCAAATGGAAAGACCTGGAGGTGAGGTTGTGCTTAATGTGTCTGGGGAATGGTTAAGGAAGCTAGTGTGGCTCGAGCCCCGTAAAGCATTTAAGGTATGTGGTTAGAAGGGTAGCTGGGGAACCACATTTGAGGGCCTGAAAGCAACCAGCACTTACTTTACTGAAATAGTAAGTCATCTGAGTGTTTTGCAAGAAAAAGTACATGATCTACATTGGTTAACTCATGGAACAAATTGACTCAACAATGTGGAATTTCTCAAGTCCAAAAGACACACACAACTACCCAATGCATGTGCTTCGAAATGGTGTGTGGTTTTCTTCTATTTGATAATTCAAGGACTCACTCTGGCTCCATCTTTTGGTGCCACAATCCTCTGGGTCCTGGCTGTCATCTGCGGTTAATCACTGAATTGGGAAAGAGCCTAGAGAAGGTCTACCTACTTCTTAAAAGCTTTGGCTTGGAAACATGCTAATGGTGAAAGCTGTTCACCTGCCACATCTAGATGAAGGAGGGGTCTGGGAAATCAAATCTTCAGGATATTAACTACTTCACAGTGACATGCCTATACTATGGAAGGGGTGGGGCATGAATTTTAGAAGATTATTAGCTATTTCACCCACTTGATATAACTTACATTTATATTATGTTATGATCACTCTGGCTGCTAGTTGAAAGCAAAGCAAAAGGGGTCAAAGAACATATGTAGAGAAAATAGATAGGATGTCTTGCTCCTTTTATAAGCCAGATGAGAGACGATAGTTTGAACTAGAATGGTATCCATGAAGATAGTGAGCAATCATGGGAATCCATCTATGTTTTGAAGATAGAGCCTTAGAATTTGCAGACACATTGGATATGTGATGTGATGGAAAAGGAGGAGTCATGAATGACACAGTTTCTCAGTTTGAGCAACTGAAGAATGAAGTTGCAGGAAGAGTTATATTTAAAATTTATTTAATTTTTGAAAATGATCATTGATAGCTAAGTTTTTGCCTTTTAGTTATCCAAGTAGAAGTGTCAAAAGAGCAGTTAGGTATATGAGACCGGATTTTGAGAGGGAGATTCAAGTTAAAGCTAAAATTTGTGAGTAGTCAACATGTGGATGGTTTTAAAGTCATGATAAGATAGCCTTTGAGTGACTGTAGAAAAAGTAAAGGAAAAATCTGAGGATTGAGTGTAAGTCCTGGGGTATATCAACCGTTAGAGTACAATCAGTAAGAACCAGCAAAGCAAACTGGGAGGAATAGTCACAAAGTTAAGTAAAATAAAGCATGGAGCATGAGGAAATTATTTCAAAGAAGACGGAGTTAACCAAGTATGTGGAAAACTGCTAATAATTTATGAAAACTGAGGACTAATAATTGACCGTAGGCTTTAGTAATGTAAAACTCACTGGCCAAAAAAGTCAAGAGAAGATTTGGTTGAGTGGTGGTGGTGGTGGTGGTGGTGGGTGAACGGATTCAAGAGAGAAAGAAAGAAAATAAAGACAGCAAATTTTTTTAAAAATGAGGAATAAAGCAATAAAGGGAAAGAGAAAAATGGGATGTTAGCTAGAAAAGGATGTGGAGTCAAAGGGAATTTTAAAATGTGAGAAATTATAGCATATTTATAATTGAAATTGAATGATATAGTAGAGAAGAAAAAATAAAAATATTGAAGAAATCAGGGGCAAATGCTGAGGGAAATGCCTTTGAATAGGCAAGAGTTAACTAAAAAAACTGAGTAGTTTGTCTTGGAAACAATGACAGAACCTCCATAATAATAAGAAAGGGAAATAACAGGCAGGTAGGTGGGAAGATGTGGTGGTGGGAACATGTGGAAGTTATCTTTGGATTGCTTCCTTTGTCTCAGTGGAATAGGACTCAAAGGCATCATCTAAGAATGAAGATGACGGAAGATGCTGGGGATTGGAGTAGACCTCTGGGAGATCTCAAAGCGAATGGACTCAAAGAGCATGGCACACCTGCTAACATCATTAAGGACCTACTGAGGTTAGTGACCATGGATGTTTTTGTAATTTTTTCCGGTGTATTTAGCTATGTGGGTCCAGATGCTTAGTAGGTAGAAAAGAGGATTTAACCAAGTTTAGGGATATTGCCAGGCAGGTGAGATGAAGGGAAAGAGGAGCAATGGAATTGAAAATATGTGCCAAATAATGATTATAATGTAAGTAATGGAATCTGAATTGGGTAAGAAAAGAAGTAAGGAGAGGGCAGGGACAGTGAGGGATAGTGAAAAAGTCACAGGACCAGTGGATTTAGATGTCAATGCAGTTGTAAGATTACTAGAGGTGTGATACTTGGGTGGTGGGGTTTGCAAGTGGGGTGATTGAAGTTAAGTAGGGGGAGGGAGAGCGCATTTACTGGTAATGAGAAAGTTTAACCCATGATCATGGGAATAATTGGCTGAGAAAGGTGAAGGACAAAGTTAATGGAGGCGTGGAGTACAGGGAACCAAGAAGCCAGAAAATTGGAAGGGTTATTTATATGGATACTGGAATCATTAGTAATTAGCACATAAGTAAAGTTGCAAAGAATGATTCAGGTAAAAACTAAGCTCTTCAGGGAATGAATAGAGTAACACAGGGCTTGGGAGATGAAAGCAACAAAATACTAATGTATTTTAAGGAGGAGGGTGGGAGACTGCCCTGGAAGGGCAGCCTCTGAAAGACACCTGGAGGGAAGATTTTTAAGGGAATGAGGGATGTGGGAGAGAGAGAGAGAAAGCAGCCACCACTTGAGAGGGCTGCAAGGTAAGCAGTGTCCTGACGGGTGAGACAATGCAATTAAAGCAACAAAATAAAGGCAGGGGATTTCGCAGGTGACCGACAGTGGATCAGTTACAAAATACCCAGTGATTTTTCAACTTCAGAAATCAATGATTCATAGTTTGGCCTCCAAAGATTTGCTTATAAAACTATATACACTAGTCACTGTATTATCATATTTTCTTTACAGATTGAGAGGTAGAGACACATATGATGCCAAATTTCACATAACTTTTCTGGATATAAAATATAGAAAGCCTTGGCTTTGCTTCACTTATAGAAATGGCTATTGTAAATATCCCTTTAAGTTATTTTCATTTTTCAGAAAGGGGGTCATGAGCAGGCATAAAAGCAATAATCTATCAAACTTCCTGAAGGGAAAGATGTGAAAAATGCTGATGAAGAACATCCACCTGGACCAGAGAAGAAATGATACTAAGAGGACCTTAAAGAGTCTCTACAATTCCCCTAAGTTCCAGGAAGTATTCTTAGGAGAAATGGTGATGCTTGGAAACCACACCCATTTCTGGGATTTTGGAAACTTCTGGTTGGTATAAGTAACTTTAAGAAGAAACAAATATTTCAAATTTTAGAAAACCCCTAATTACCTAAAAATGACTCTTTAATCAAGTCATAGAGTACGCAGGAAATGGACACGTGTCTATTTTTCGCAATCTCTGTCGGAAATAGGTGAAATGAATGAGTGGAAGTAACTATATAATTTATAAAGGACTATTTTTAAACTCTTTCCTGTCTAGATTTATATTCATGGTGTGAAACAAACATTTACCTTATTTCACCTTATGTGATGTCTGTTAGAAGGAGTTAAAAACAATTTGTCCTTTAGTGAAGCTCCCTTGAAATTACAAAAGAGGGTGAAGTGGAGACTGAGAATATATATTCTTAACCATTAGGAAAACTTCTTATATATCTTCTTTCATATCTCTTATTTTAAAATCTCTCCCACAAGGAAGTGGTTTCCTAAACGCCCTCTCCTCCTTTTTAAAACACCCACAATCTCTCCTTGACCTTTGGTTCTGTTAACCTTATAATTTTTTCTCATTTCCATTATTCTACCCTGTGTGTTGCAACCTCTAACTATATAAAAACATCCAAAAAATCTCTTGATAAGACCAAATGCTCTTTAGCTGAATTAGGTTGAATAACGGGTTGTGAAAACTCAAACTTTAGGATCTTATTCCTGGACAAATAAGTTGTAGTTGAGGGTTGAGTGGAAGTGTGTGAAAAAGAGAAATCTTTACTTGAGCTTCAGGATTTTCAAGTATAAAAACTAGTAAAATGTATTTACATTAAGCTTCTAAAATCAAATTATACTGAATCTTTGTTTTAGTTTAAATTTGAATAAAAATGAAAATTCCTCCTGCTTATCCCATCTTACATGGATTAATTCCTTACCCAAATATTCTTTTGGTCCTGCTTTATGGCTCTTAAGGAGCTTCTCAATGTCATCCCCATGAAAGAGAGAAGGGCATTCAAGAAGAAGCTTCCAACATTGAGTTACATAGATGGTTGAGGGGAAACAGGGAGCTACCATCTTCCAGAAAGCTCTTAAAGTGAAACAGACCACAAATTCCCTAATTAACAAGAGCAGACTCAAGGCAAGCAGGCAGCCTCCTGTTTACCTCAAGACTAGGAAGGAGACCAGCTGGCTTTTCCTCAAAGATAGCAAATGCTATTTATTGCTGTGTGAAAGAACCCTGCCAGATTAAGTGTATTTTTTTTTTTAAGTTTTTCCAACCCCTAAGGAGAACGAGTTTGTTATGAGAATGTTTTGAACAAGTTAACTCTGTACCGTTCTTTGCCTTGCTTATCCATAAAATTAAAATTATAATACTTGGCCTCCCCTCCCCTACCTCACAGACTTGTTAGGAGGACCAGCTAAGTTGATTTTTGTGAAAATATTAGAAAACTAAATTATAGGTAAATTCACAAATGTAAAATATAATTCTATACATCCTGGTTATCATCATTGTTATTAGGTCAAGTTAAACATTATGCTTTCTTCTGAACTAAAATTAAAAGAAGGATTTGACTACTGGACACCTCTTGGGGCATGTAGAACAATTTTTGGAATAAAACATTATGAATATTAAGCATTCATGTAAAATCACTTGTCTGCAACATCAGCTTTGAGGCTTCTAGGCTGGAATGTGCATTTATATTTGTTACACCATTTTCTTTGGTATTTCTGTGTGTGAGAAATTGACAAACTTCTGTGCAAACTGAAAAACAAATTAGTTGCTAATACAAAAAAAAAAAAAAAGGAAGGAAAAGAATAATCAAAGCAACTGGTTCCGTAGCAGAACACTTTAATAATGTAAATAAAAGTAAAATGCTAGCTGAGAAATCATTAAGATAATAGGCTATTTCTAGACATATACACTACTTTTTCTATTGAGTTAGAATACAAAGAAAACCATTTTGATATATTCATAAAACATTTATGGAATGTACGAACAATTTGTTTTTAAGAAAGAAATTCACTTTGTAAGCCAAGTGTTCAGAGATATCGCTATTACCAATAACTCAATGCGAGGCCCTGTCAGTTGGAAGAGACTTCAATAATGATCCAGTTTTTGTTTTTTTTTTTCGGGTGGGGGGGCGGGAGGATTTAGGGACACTACTGCCATTTAGGATGGAGAAATTCTTCATTGTGCTTTGGAAATGCTCAGCATCCCTGTTCTCAGGGAAATAAACATTGAGAGGCTCTGCTGGCCATTACTACAACCAAATATGCCAAAATAGCCAACAGATTTCTAGTGCCCACCCTAACTTGTAGTAAACCCCACCCCAGCTAACCTGGGGAGCCACTTCATTTTACACACCAGAAGCCAGAGTCCCCAGGAAGTTAATCGATTCTCCAAAGCCACAGAGTGGCAGACCTGAGCAGTCACCTTTCCATCTCAGTACTTTTCCACTACCTCATCCTGCCTCCTCTCCAAGTCTCCTTAAAGTGTGTTGGGCACAACTCCGGAAAACTAAAAGACAAACTAATGGATATTCCCTTTCTACAGTGGGAATAAGGAGACAGCAGTGAGTTCTTTTAAACTGCTTCAAGAATTCACAATAAGTACATATTATATTTGTGATTTTTAAAATAAAGAAAAATTAAAAGGATTCCTTTTGCTACCTTTTCTTGCTATTCCTAAGATAGTTTAGAAGAAGAGATTTTATAATATTCAGTGGATAATTTGTTTCCATTTTGGTACTTAGAAAGAAATGACTTCAAATGTTGTTCTGGGGGATTGTATGAATATCACTCTCACTCTCCTTTTCTTAGAATTGTATTAGGAATTCTGAATAGAATTTTCCTTCCATTTTATTTCAATTTTCTCATTCTTACTCTTTTCTCCTCCTCCCCCACCATACTATGTAATGTTGATGGCACAATGAAGTCTTTCCAAATTTCATGTATTTACCCTCATATACTGAAAAGTATCAAAATCATGACAGGATAAAAAGGGATTGGACCATTGAAAACACAAATGACAAAATGCTTACTTTTTTTTTTTCTTTCTAGGTACAGCATTTACAAATGCTGTGGGGTAAAAGGCAGAATTAGTTTAAGTTACTTCCAACACTGAGAAATAAATTATCCATTTGAAAAAAACATCATTTACTGACATAAGACTAGGGGAATTGTTCATTTTGTCACATTTTACTTCACCAAAGCCTTTCCTCCCACATAGGGTCAACTCCTCTCTTCCTTTTCCCCTGCATCCACATTTGCTGGGATTTAACATCCCCTTTGAATTTATCGTTGTCATAGAAACATGTGTTTCTAGTTGACCTTTTGTTTTTCAAAAGGAGAAATAAATATGCCACCCACTTAGGGGGGCCGACAAAAGGCTATTCTCAGAGAATTGCATCTTCCCAGCTGTAGAGGCTAACACGCTCACAAAAACAGCCATCTCCCTGCCTTGTTGGCAGTGATAGGAAGAGAGTGGACGCCAGCTGTTCTGAGGCTGAAGCTTCATGAACTCTTTCCTATTAGGCTACATCCTGCCTCTCTTTTAGGATTGAAAGAATGTTTCAGGTCAAATAAAGAACAGTCTTATGCAATATAACCCCAGGATTAATCTTTTGAAAATAACAGCAGGCAGGCCACCTGAGGTGAAGGGTTAGGAACGAAATGTGTCTGATTGGGCATAATAGAAATATGCTGTATGATATAGATCAGAATGCTTCAAGGGAAAAGATCCTAATGTTTACAATTCCTGCAGTCCGTAAACAGAGTTTAGATTCAGAAGTTAGTTTAGATATCAAGACTTAGAATCTCTGCCCAAATCACATCATTGTTGCTGCTAGTCTGTTAAGCGCCATTGTGTGGAGTTTTAAAAAGCGCCCTCTCTGAGGAGATGTCACTGCGTGCCTTAGTGCAGTGCTTTAACAGCAAAATATATGAGAGAGGGAGTGGATGTGGCTCAAGCAGTTGAGCACCCGCCTCCCACATCATAGGTCCTGGGTTTGGTTCCTGGTGCCTCCTGAAAAGACAAAAACAAAACAACAAGCAAAACAAATGATACCACGGATGTGGCTCAGTGGTTGAGCACTGGCTTCCCACATACAAGGTCCAGGTTCAATCCCCAGCCCCTGGTACCTTAAAAAAAAATGGTATATGAGAAAGTCCTGCTTGGATATCCATCTGCAAACTTGACATCTCAACTTAGATGTCCCAAAAACATCTTTGATTTAAGATGGAACTCTTGCTTTCTGCAAAACTGTTTTTCTTCCAGATCTTTCCAAGTCAAAAACTGGAAGCCAAATCCACACATGTGTTCAAGCCAAAATTCTCGTGGTCCTTCTAGAGCCTTCCCCTCATTCTCATGACCCCCCACCCACCTGTTTGCCACACATACACTGCCAGCAAGTCCATCAGCCACACCTAGAATAAAAGCCTTATTTTCCTTTTTTGCTACACTCCCAATCTACCACCTTTCACTGGCCTATAGTAGTAGCCTCTACTTAATCTCCTGGCCCCACTGTGTCCCACTATCACCCTCCATTCTCCTCAAGGCAACCAAAGTGTTCTTTTACAAAGATGAGCCAGCTCATGTCATTCCCCTACTAAAACCCTTAAGTATTTCTTCCAAATTCTCTAAGAGCTAAGCTCAGGTCATTATCATGGCCTACAAAGCCCTGTAATTCTGACCCCTTCCTAGTTCTCTGCCCCTCTCACACCACCATCTACCTCACTTACTACACTCCATTCTCTTCTCTCAAACATATCAGGGTTTCCTGTTCAGACCTGTGCATGTGCTAATGCTCTACCTGAACTCTTCTTTGCCTCTGCTTTCACATGATCTGCTGCCTAAATTCATTCAACACTGTGCTCTACTAGCACCTCTTGAGAATTAATTAAAACCTCTTAAAACAGAAATCCCTCTCCCGGTTACTATTTTGTCAACCTGATTATTTTCTCTAGAATAGTTATTGTAATCTAAAATTATCTTTTTTTTTCCTTTATTCATTGGCTGTCTCAGCCTACTAGAAGGTAGCAATGCTGACTGTGACTAAAGCATTGTTTTGTAATATGGTGAGAGCTTTCTATATGCATGTGTGCACACACAAGCACACACACACCTATATATATTATGACTTTTTATGGAAAATCTCTTACTGTTATGAGAAAACCAATCTCTCCTATCTCTATCTAGCACTGATGACACATTGGTACATTTTCTTTTTTCTCTTACATTTTAGTCTTAAGCTTTCTAGACTTGTACAGAAGCACAATTAAGGATAATGCAAAGGAAAGAACAGGACAATCCACAGCTAGTTTTGTGTGGTTCCTGTGTGGTAATCTAGTCCCCAGATCACTATTCCCCAAGGGATCTTTTCCCAAAAAATCACTTTGATTTGTTGTTTGAAAGGAGATTTACAAATGTCTTGCCCTCCTGGTTTGGCGTGGAAAAGTGGATAACATGCTTGAACTCACTACATGCTGCAGGGCACATGTGTATAGATTAATATACCACACTCTGAACATTTTTTTCTCCCGGAATATACACACACAATCATCCAAACAGAACACACCCTTTATGTGTCTAAGTAGTGCTGGGTGGTCTGGCACTGGAATCCTTCTCACATTGATAGTATATTCTGCTTGATGTCCTGAACCCAAAGAAATCAAATGTCCACTCATTATATATTATTACCTTGTTGGCTTTGAAAAGTGCAACTTCAGTTAAAATTATCACAGATATTTTAATGTAAAGGCAATAGACACATATTTATGCCTATGTTTTTATTTCTTCTTCCATAGACAGTCACAACAAACTTTCAAAAGTTGTATCTTAGTTTTTAACAGTGTAGTGTCAAAGAATATGATGTGATAAGGTGAGGAAGAGACCTAGAGTTCCCCACCAAAGAAGATCCTCTTTAAGTAACAGAATCATGGATATTATTTATTTTGAAGAAATTATTTCCACTCCAAAAAAAGTTAAAAATCAACATTTGACCCATGACTCATGCAACTCTGACAGTAGGAGACAAGGACAGGCTAAGCTGGACTTAGCATACCAGTTACCACCCAAAAGAACTTGAGTCTCCAAGGCACTGAACTACTTACACTTCCCAGCAGCCTTGGAATCTCTTCTGGTTTATAGGAGAAGCTCAGATTTTCCCATGAATGTATCCAGAAACACAGTGAATAATATCATTGCCTTTAAAGTGGAGCACATTCCTCGATACTTGGTTATCGTTAAGTTATACAGTAGCTTACATTTATATCCTTTAAATTTTCTATTTCCTCTTCTTGATTCTGATTATATTGTTCCTTAAGCCTACCATCCCTCAAGGGTAATCCTCACTTCTTTCACAACCAGTCATTGCCCTATAAAAAGTCCAAATCTTCCTTCTAGACCTAATTAAATATCTATGTCTTCCGTGAAGCTTCCTGTGAGACCACCAGTCCAAAAAGAGCGGCTTGTACTTCAGTTTAGTGCTGACATCATGTTGCCTCACTTTATTGTCACTTCATGCCTGCTTGCCCCTTGAGAACAGACCTGTGTCTTACATTTTGGTATTTACCTCCACTCTCCACCCCTTCACACCAGCACATAATATATTTCCTTGCACATAGTAAATGCTCAATAGGAGATATGGATTTGGATTTGTTAGAAAGGTAGATGATCAATAAAAGTTCTTAAATTTAGGTACCAGAAACCAACCCAGGCTAATTCAAGCAGAAAATGAACCTATTAAATTATATTTAATATTTGCTCTTGGAGGCTACACCAACAAGACAATCTCCAAAGTGATGCCAGAGACTTTTGGTTTGCATACAGACCCCTATGCAACCACCATGGAAAACATGAACAGGCTGGTTGAATCACACCCATTGCCTCTTCTAGAACTTGATGTAATTAAGATTGCTGCCTTATCTTTGCCAGAGTGAATTTCACACTAGCCTGCTTCTTTGCATTAAAAACTTTTGTGCCAAAGAATCAGAATCTGGTGAGGTTGCATTTAATTGACTGATTCTGTGCTCTAGTTTTTTGTTTGTTTGTTTGTTTTGTGTTTTTTTTTTCTTCTACAGAAGCTAGTCTCTGTCTCTATCAAAATTCATCAGGTAGACACAGGGAACCAGAAATAGAAAAGGGTTAGAGGCTGAATGTACAAAATGAATGCTATTACATGTATCATTTTCCATTTCACTCTTCACAATTTAAATTAATTCAAATATCCAAGTCCTAACTTTCTCAACTCTAAGGGAAAAAAATGTCCTTAATTTCTATTTGATTCTATACAGTAATTGGCTTTTAGTCCTATCACAAATCTATAAAGATTCGGTTTAAATTCACTCCCAAATCCAATATTTCTGTTGTAAGAAATAAAAGTGTCCTGTGTGAAACTCATTGTATGCAAACTTCTTTAGCCATCTATAGCATGTCTTTAGTTAGTCCCTGTTTCTAATATAATTGCTCTCTGACAATTGATTAAAATAATACCTAGTACCTATGTTATTTGTATCATCTTCACCTTACAACAGCTCTCTTTCCAACACTCATTTTCCAGCTCAAACACCAGATCCATTTTCTACTTTTCCTGGAACTGTTGATATATCTTGCTATTTTATCAGGACACAGTTGTGCCTGCATCCACTGTTTCATTACTGAAACTGAGGAAGAGAGAACTTTATGTGGTAGAAGTTCTTATTCTTTTATAATATTACAGTCTCCAAAACCAAATCCATTTTCTCCCATCATCTGAGGCTTACATAAAATTTCTCCGGATTTAAATGACCACAAATATGGCCCTTAGTTCAACTCCATGACATAATAGTCAATGTATCTACATAACTCATTTCTTGGCAGCATTTTCCATTCCTTTGCTAAGTAAAGTAGATTTTTGTAACACACCTTTTTTGAAAGAAATCCTCAATGCATTGGAATTTAACTCATATTAACAAACTCATGTTGAAGTGAAATATGAATCATACTTTTTTAGGTGCTGTTAATTGAACCTAATTAAAGCAATGTCTCTACCTTCCAGGACGTCATGGGAAAACAGAGGAGAAAGATAGTGGAAAAAAATTACTAAACAATGTGAAAAGTACAGAGTAAAAGTAGGTTTAAGATACAATGATAATCTAGCCTGGAGAAAGATGTAAAGATCCCTGGGCACAAGGATCAAGTTTTCTGAATTAGGTGATGGCCATGTGAGTTGTGAAAGATGTGTAGGGGATTTCCAAGGATGACAAGAGAAAGTGTCTGTCCAAATTCCAAAATCTTGAAGCAGCATTTTCGTGTTTGGCGAACTTTAAGCAGTTTATTGAATAAGCTGGATGTGGCTAGATAAGTACGTAGAGACCAAAGCATGCAAGTCCTTATATGCCTGCCAAAGTAGTTTAGCAATAATTTCACTTTAATCTTGTAGGTGATGGGAAGCTGTTTAGGGGAATTTTGAACAGGAAAAAGACATGATTGGACTGGTATTTTATATTTATTGTAGAGATCCCTCTGGCAGTGTGTGGAGGATGGCCAAAGGAGGCAAAATTGGAAGTAAGAAAACCAGGTGAATAGGAAAATAATGTAGTCCTACGTGCAAAAGATGATAAAAGCATCGTGACTAGTGGAAAGTAGGTAATGAGGGATAGATGTTGATTTAATTCCAGGTTTCTTTCTTGGAAGACTGTGTGTCCCCAACCAGGACAGGAAGTAAGAGACTAAAGCTCGGTGGAAGAGTGGAGAAAACAATTTCCAATGAGATATTTTTAGTGCAAATATTCAATAGGCAACAGGTTCTATGGGTGAGGCACTTTGCAGAAAAGTATAAACTAGATATAAAAGTTGAAAATTTTCAACACGTAGGTGGCAGGAATTTAGGTTTTCTAGGGAAGAAGATATAAACTAAGAAGAGATCTATCTGAAGTTAGAAATAGAAATGTAAATGGCAGGTGGAAAAAAAACACAGCAAATGCATCAGGCATGTAAGAAGAGAACTAAGAGATAATGGCATAGAAACCAAAGGCATAGAGTTCATAATAAAATACAGCTAGAAAGCAATATAGTATGCTGGAAAAATTTCTCAAAGATGGAGATATTGAGCAAATATCTATTCTGAAAGAAAGAGATCTGTAGGAAATAAAAGATGAACCAAGGTCAGAGATGAAATGAAGAGTACAGATGAGGATTTTAGCCTCAATAAAAATGTGCGGAACATGGTTTGTTCCCCGGTACCTCCTAAAAACAAACAAACAAACAAATGAATGAAAAAACCAACTCTCATTGGGGAGCAGATATAGCTCAGTAGTTGAGCGCCTTCTTCCCATGTACAAGGTCCTGGGTTCAATCCACAGTGCCTCCTAAAAAAAAAAAAAAAAATGCAGGGAATGTCATTTTTGGGGACTTGAGAGAAAGAAAAATGATTCTTGTGGATGGAGGTACTATTATAATTGAAATGGTAGAATTCTGAGTCATTTGGTCCCAATGACCTCAAATTTCTGTGCTGGGGAAATAATTTTCTTAGGGTGGACTAATCAGAATTGGATGGAGAGTTTAAGAAGGTGACACAGAGAGGAATGTGAGGAAGTTTATCAAAGATGAGAAGAAAAAGTACTCTTTGCATGTTCATTATAAGTTTTTCTATTGTCCTTACTTCTGTGATTTTTCCCATCTGTTTATTTCACTATAATTAAATAACTCAGTAATCTATTTTGTTTATCATTTCCATTCTTAATTGTATTCTTTCTTCTTTTTCCTCTCTCCTCCTTCACATTGCCCCCAATTTTTAGGATTTTCTGTTTTCTCTCTTCTTCGATGTTCTCACTTGCAGCTGACAGCTGACATTCACCAAGGCCCTCAGAGGTGCCAAAGGGCAAACATTCAGGCCTGAGAATAGCCAGTTTACAGTGGTACATTTCCTGTGTTTGTTCTTACAGCACTTTTTTCCTCTTCTAGGTTCTGCATGGTGTGAGCCTACACTGATCATTCAGTATTCTCATTTTCCATCTTTTTTTCTGGAATTCTGAAATACTGCTACAAAGCCCATAGTAATCCAACCTACACTTCCACCTCTTTCCCCATGCCTGGCAGCCCTGATGGGTTTTTACTGACTGAAAATGGAGACTTGAAGGAGTTAGCCATGCAGATATCTGGGGCTGTGTTCCAAGTCTGCCTGCCTTCATGGTAGAAAAATGGAGTCCAGAAGCTCCAAGCCTCACCTCATTAAATCATATTGCATAGGAAAAAACTGTCTTTCCCTAATTATCAAATAATAGCTCTGCACTTCAATCTGATTAGACCAATCTGAGTAACTCACTCTGGTCTAGAAACTTGGCTTCACTCTGTTTGACAGACCAGGATTACTGCACATCTCCCTGAGGCAAGAGAGATTGGAATATGCTGATTGGTTCATGCCAATTATGATCTACTTGAATCTGAGGTTGAGGTCATACCCATCTCAACCAGTGACTACCATGCAATAGGGATGGGTGGGATGGATGCTGGGGAGTCAATAAAATGCCTCCTACTCCAGGCTCAGTGGCACTCATCTTCAGTCTGTCTCTAGAAGGATCCTCTATGTGGGGCCAGTTTTGTGGGCACGTAACCTGTGCACTCACTTGTAGCTCCAGACTTGGTTTAATGCTCTTCTGTAACTGACCTGAAATTCTCACTATTTTATAAACAAGGGTCTTAGCATTTTCATTTTGCACTAGACCCTGAAAATTGCCAATCTCCTCACAGAACAGAAACATAGAGTCTATCATTATGTCTGTGGTAAATTTCAACCGAATCAAATTCATACCCTCCACCTGGCTGGTTAGTTGCCCTTTCTTTGTGCCCACATCTATCACTGTACTACACAGAGCACATAATGCATGATGTATTATGTACAGAGCATGTAATAATAATTACAACTGACTTTTACATTTTTGGTATTTTCCTACAAGTCTGAATTGCATGAGAAAGGGGATATTGCATTTCTTTTTATATCCCTAAGGAGGACAGTGAAAATTTATGAAACAGAATTATCTTCCCTAAGGTACAAAGCAATGGGATCCACCTTGCTGGCATAGAAAATGCTTTCATTTTCTTTCTTCATATCCTCATAAGAATGGAGTCTGAGTTCCTTAATTTAACTTTAAAGAAGCTGACTTTCTAATTCAGCATGTGCCCTGAACAATTCACTTAGTTCCTTTAATAATAGACAGAAATGATAATAGTAGTAATTGCTCTACTCCACTAGCATGCTCTGAAGCTTGTGCTTCTTCATTATTGACTTATTTACTTGCATGTTTGGTTATTTTTAATGACCCTAAGTTCATTAAAAAATAAAATAGCAATGTCGAAAAATTATTGTGCATTTTAAATATTTACATAGAACAAATTAATACTTCATGATGAATAAAAATACAATAACTGATATATCACCTCATTTGGATATACCAAAATTTTAAATTCAAGGCTTTTGCAAATGTAAGATAGGCTCACATTCCTCCTTGATAGGCTGCGACTACTCCCTGATGGCAGGTAACTGAATTGCAGGATTTTCACATATATTTGGGCAGGTAGTCTACTGCATAGCCACCACATCATAGTCCCTGTGAATTGAGTCCCATGCAGTTGAGCAGGCCTCTGGTTAGAGTGGTGACTACAAGGGCCAGATAATAAGTGGAATCCTTATATAGCCCATTTTTCAATAAGGCTGTTGGATTTGTGGTTCCATCTGATGGTCATTTTCCTAGTCATCAATTGTATAATTGAGATTGCTATACTTGGCAGTGTTGCTAACCACCACTTGGGTTCCTGGCCGGTGGAACAAAAGCTATCAAAGCAGGGAAGACCAAATGGAAGTCTATGGATTCCCTTTCACAACAAGATATTAACTTAAAAGAAATATTTTATGCCAAAGTGGGGTGAGTAGATTTTGCCATTCTTGAAGATATAAAGGAGTTGTAGTGATGGTCCTTATTGTATATCCATTTAATTTGCAAATCTGATCCCTGCAGAAACTGGGCAGATCCTGGAGAATGACTGTAAATCTTAGGAATGGGAGTTTAGGTCACCCTACCAGGATCATAGCTGATATTGAGGAATATTTAGAATGGATATTGTAGACCTGAGATCAACCATAGCAAATGTATACTATAGTGTGTCTCACTGATCATTCCTAAATTTCCTCTCAGAAAGAAAAGCCCAGAGGCACCATGGAGTCGCTGCTCCCCTTGAGTGAGTGATGAGAGCTGTGTGAATTGAGGGGTAGGTTGGGGAAGCTCAAGGAGTGATGAACTTGCTTTGAGCAGTGTAATTAGCTGATTGCTCCCAGATCCGGCATCTTCACAACCATCACAAGAATCACACCAAGCCCACCCTCTACCTGGACTACTCACAGTCAATGATGGAGCATGGCATGTGCCAGGCCATTTCCATGCCATGCAGAAATTCCTCTAACAGAAAATCTTTGCTCTGTGGCTCCGCACGAGCCTTGTTGTGGTTTTCTCAGATCTGCACTATAGGCTCCAAAGGAACTTCACTGTAGCCTGAGGTTCTTCTTACCCTGATCCTTCTTCCCACCTGTGTCAGTCAGGGTTCTCCAGAGAAATAGATCCAACAGGATATATGTATGCATGCATAGAAATTTATTATAAGGAATTTGCTTGTACAATCGTGGGGGCTGGCAAGTTCAAAATCCATAGGGCCGAAACAGGATGGAAATTCTAGTAAGAGTTGATGTTGATGTCTTGAGGCAGAAATTCTTCTGACTTCTAGAACTGTCAGTTCCTCCTGTTAAAGTCTCCAACTGGTTGGGAAAGGCCACCCACATCATGGAGGTTAATCTTCTTTCACTTCAGGTCAACTGATTGTGGATGCCAATCTTCTCTATGAAATACTCCCACAGTACCAACTAGGCCTCTACGTATTTAACTAAACAACTGGATAACATAACCTAGCCAAGTTGACACATAAAATTAATCATCACTCCTTTCTCAGGTGTCAGACTTATTCTGCCTGCCTCCTCCTGCTCTGTCTACCCTTTATTCATCATAGCTGTTGCCCTCAATAAATCTCTTGCACTTTTAATTCTGTCTTGGCATCTGCTACATGGAAGACCTGAACTGACAGAAAAGGCAAATCCAGAATTTGTCCTAATCAATAGAGCAAGTGGAAATTATACAAATTTTGCTGATTTTCCAGAAAAATTGAGAACAATTAAATTCAGGGAATATTAGGAATATGTACTCCAACAACATAATTTCCTAAGTGCCTGATCTCTCTCAACATACTGGACAGAACATCAAGATACCATCCATGCTTGTGAATTCAAAGCCCAGTAAGTAAATAGGTTTTTATTTATACAACAAACCTTTTAGTTTCTATACTTTCTGTAAAAAATAGTACTATTTGAGTCCCTTCTGATATTTTGTGCTGGGCTTCTGTGGATTACAAAATAATTAATAAAACTCAGATTTAGGAAATTAAATTCTTGAGCAAAATATACCTTTAATTTCCCCTCAAACAAAACCCTTCAGTAGTTTTAGCCAAAGTATAATCTTGCAAAATTATATATTTACTCAAAATGCCTCTGACATTAAAACCTTCAACAACTTAAAAAGTATTCATTTAAATCTCTAAAGTCAGCCTTAATTAAATGTTCTTATCTTTTCAGGTAATTTATTAAAATGGCTATCAGGAGCCAGAAGTATATGATTTCTATATTGAGTTATTAATAGAAGGGTTTAAGACCTGGCATAAGAAATGAATGTTTTTGTTTTTGTTTTCAAATGATTGATCATTCCAACTAACTTATGCAGGAATATTCAGAGTATATAATGAATTTTTGATTCATTTTAAAAAGTTAATCTTAACATTTAAAAATACAGTGATTGAACCGTTGCTTTTTCTTTCTTTCATACTCATGGTCTTGCCAGATCATGAATTTCAGCTTGTTATTCTGAACTTATTATTAAGGATCCCTTCTAGTTCAAAGAGGGAGAGAATTGATTACTTTCCTAAGCCTGAATAGACAATGTGATACTTCATTTTACCCACTGGATGCTGGTAATAGCCTTTCTTACCTCCCAACTGGATTTTACAGCAGCATCCTAGCCAACATGTGGCTTTCTCCCCGCAGGCCACTCAGTCAGGGCCCCCAGCCCACCCCCACCCCCAGCCCATGTGTTCTGCCCTTTAGCCAATCCAGGTTACTTGCTGCACCTTCACCTGGGCCCTGCTTCCTGGGCATGGGTTGCTCTTCTCCTGAACTTCAGTCTTGGAAATCTTTCCCATTCTTCCCAGTCTTGCTTCATCGAAGAATACAGTAAGAAAAGGAATACATGATTGCATTTAGGGGAGTTGGATCTTTATCCCAGGGTTTTGCCACTAAAAAGCTATGTACATTTTGGCAAATTTTCACCTCTCTGTTTCAGTTTTCTCAATTTTAAGAGGAGGTGGTATGGACTAGATCAGTAGTTCTCAGAGTGTGGTCTCTGGACCAATAGTTCAGAATCATCTGGTAACTTGTTAGAAATGCAAATTCTTGGGGTGAACCCCAGACCTACTGAATCAGGAATTCCGGGAATGAGACTTGGCAAACATTGTTTTAGTAAGCCCTCTAGGTTATTCTGATTCCTAGTATATTTTGAGAACCACTGGACTAGATAATTGCCAAGGCCCCTTCTACCTCTAAAATGTTTTTTTCTATAATGTCTTTCTCTTATGCACTTTCATAGCATTTTGTACTTTCCTTATTACACACAACACATTATTCTTGGTGTTAGAATTTTTTTGACATGTCTCCCGGATCCTTACTAGATGTTCCTTGGAGAATAAGAATTTTGTTGTATTTATCTTTATACCCTGGAGAGTGTTTAGCTCAGAGCCTTATATGTGTTAGATGCTTAGTAAATCTTTGTTAAGTTGAATCATTTATAAATTGCAATCTTCATGGGAAGTCAAAGCATATTAGAAAATCAACATGTAATTAAGTCAATTGCACTAATCCCATGGTATAAGTGGGGAAAGAAGTAGAAGATACATATGTGAGTCTTGGGTAGGGAGTAGCAAGGCATCACTACAGAAGTGAAAATATTGAGCTCATGCTCACACTGCAGGCTAGCTATTCAAAACAGACTAGTTACAAACAACCATTACCTTCAGGGTCTTCAATTCAGAAAGAACCAACTTGGAAAGGAATCTGCTTATGTCCTGAAAATGTACAATATGCAGAAATGTAAGAAATAAGCATAGCACAGGGTGACACCTGATGTAAATTATATGTATGCTTTCCAGCCCATGAAAGAAGAAAATGGTTTTTAAGAATCTCAAGACATTGTTTTATTTAGGTGAATCAAGAGTCAGAAATAGTAAGAAATCATTAAGGCAGGCAGTTCAGTAGGGCCCCATGATGACCACGATATAGACAGAGAGGGCTTTTCTATATATGAAGATGGAGCTTGATGTAGATAAGGGACCAGATGAGACACTGTGAAAAGAGGATAGGCAATGGGCTTACCTAAAATTTCTCCTTCTCCTTTAATATTTATCAGGAGGGACATTTCTTCTTCTTTAATAATTGTAGGATGGGATATATATATATATATGGGTGTGTGTTTACATACACTAGATTTTAAAATGAAATCATGTTATAAGTATAAAACAGTATCTTTTAGTTCAATATTGGTGTCTTCCTGCTCTTTCAAACATCTTCACAACTCGTTTTGGGAGACTACGGTGCATGTTTTGTTGAAGGCATTCTTCCTTCTTCTCCTCACCTGCTTTATATGGTTTTAGTTCCCTCTTCTGCTGACATCATCCAGTGCTATGCACTTTCTCTTTCTTATTCCTCAATTCACATGAAAGCTGTTAGGAATCACACTTCAGACTTCTGGACTTGACCTTGGGAGGAAAAACAGTCTTCCCCTTCAGTTGTGCAACCTCCTATTACAGAGGCAACAATATCCTATGAACCTTATGCTCAACAAGGATTTCAGGTGTTTAGCTTTTGATGATTTTGGTCACTCATCCATCCTCATCTTGCTCAAGGACATAAAATCCTCCAGAATACTGAAGAACCTAGAAGAAGAGTTGGTGTTAGGGAAACCCACCTAATCAATACATCATCTTCCTAACGTAGGGCATAATTTCCTTGTCTTTTTATTTACCTTAAATAAATTTCTTTTCTGGGAAGTGTGGCCTTAGAAATGCTTTCAATTCAGATATAGTAGAGTGGCTGGTGGAAGTGATTATTATTATTATTTTTAATCATCTTGCTTTTTCTTTTTTCTGTACTTCCACTCATATTCACTTCCATCCACTTAACTTTATTGATTACAACTTTGATTAAAAGGAACATATATTGAAAGCAGTACTTGTAAGCTTTTTTCATTAACTTTTATAAAATCATAAAATGGTATAAAAGTTTCTTTCAACTTTAAAAACAGATATAATTTACAAACAATAAAATTCACCAATTTTTAGCATAAAAAAATTCAATGAATTTTGACATATATGTATATTCACATGATTCTCCCACAATCATGATGTAGAATATTTGCACTCCTCTAAAAGTTTCCTTGTGTACTTTGCAAGCAATTCCCTCCCCTTCCCCCTGGCCTCTAGGAGTTATTGATCCAGGGTCAGGAGTGCTTTTGGTCACTATAGCTTTGTCTTTTTTAGGATATGATATATATATATGATTTGAATCATATAGCATGCAGTCTCTTGTCTGGCATTTTTCATTTGGCATAATGCATTTGTGATGCATCTGTGTTATTGTGTGTAGTTAATTTGTTATAATTGCTAAGTAGTATTCTGTTATATGAATATACAGCCATTTTCTTATCCATTTACCAATTGATAGACATGTGAGTTGTTTCCATTTTTCTGGCTACCATGAATAAAACTGCTACAAACATTTATGAGCATCATTGTAAGGACACGTGTTTTTATAACTCTTGACTAAATACCTAAGAGTGGGACTCCTGAAAAATTGCAAATTGGGCTTCATAACCTCAGCATTAACCTCTATAAAAATGAATTTTACAAGGCAGGAATAAAACTGATTCTGTGGCCCTGTCGCGATCAAGATGGCGAAGTGAAAGGCTTCAAGGTTTGTCCCCTCTCAGAAGCTTTGAAAAACTAGAAAGAACTGGCAGAAACATGTTTTTTTTTTTTTTTCAAACCCCAGAAAAAATTAAAGGACTGCAGTAACACAGCAAGTACAGAATCAAGAAAAGGTCACTAAAAAGCGGTAGGATCTTGTGGCACACTGACTGGTCTGTCCCCCATCCCCTCACTGGCTGGTCATGGAGCTGACACATATTCTCAGTGTGGGTCCTTGGTCGTGGTTCCTAAGGGAGCAGCGTAACCCTCATGCCTATTCTGGGAGTATGTATGTCTGGCCCCATCTTTCTGGTGATGTCCTAAAGGGCTTACTGTCCCAGAACTTGCCCTGTGTGTAGAAGGTGGTTCACTGAGCTCTCCTACAGAACACTGTGGGAAAGCAGTCAAGTCGTGCTGCCAGGGAAAAAAGGATTTCTGGCTGTAGGACAAACAGTACAGTGCCTGGGACAATAAGGAAACTGTTTCATAAGGAAGAAGAGGCATTCATGTCCATGTAATCAGGGAAATCCTGGGGCCAAAAGCACATGCCCATGACAAAATGTATGCTCAGAAAGGGTCAGGAAGATCCCAATTCACTTGGAGTTATTCTCTAAACTCATTGTATGGATAAGCCCTGAAGGTGAGTACTTGCATAGTTCAATCTGCAAAGACTGGGAAAGGTGTTTTCTTTTTGTATTATTTCTTTATTTATTTTTGTTAGCTCCTGGCATCAAAGAAAACTCTGTCACAACACTAGCTGGGTACAAGCTTAAGAAACAGATGCCTCAGAGTCTAAATTCCAGGAATGCCATGCTAAAATATCAAAATGTCCAGATTTCAACAAAAGATTGCAAAATATTAAAAGAAACAGGAAGTGATGGTCCAGACAAAGGGGAAGACTAAAGCATTAGAAGCCATCAATGAGGAGGATCTGACCTGGGACATTAAAGACAAAAACTTTTTTTAAAAAATGGTTTAAAATATTCACAAAGTGCTAAAGAAAAACTCGGACAAAGAACTAAGGGAAATCAGGAAAATGATAGATGAATGCAAAGAGAGTATCAATAGACAGATGGAAATTATGAAAAGGAACAGAGTTGAAGACTACAGTAATAGAAATTAAAAATTCCCTAGAGGGATTCAATAGCAGATTGAAGCAGGCAGAATTAAAAATCAGTGAAGTTGAAGATAAGATGACTGAAATCATCTAGTCTGAGGGAAAGAAAGAAGAAAGAGCCTGAGGAACCTGTTAAGACACCATCGAGCATACCAATATACACATTGTAGGAGTCCCAGAAGGAGATGAGCGAAAAAGGGGAAAGAGAAAATATTCAAAGAAAAAAAAATGACTGGAAATTTCCAAATTTAAAAAAAGACATGAATATACAAATCCAAGATGTTCAATGAATTCCAAACAAGATAAACCCAGATAGACCCACACTGTGACATGTAATCATCAAACTGTCAAATGACAAAAATAAAGAGAGAGTTCTGAAAGCCACAAGAGAAAAGCAGTGTGTCACCTAAAAGTGAGCCTCAATGAGACTGAATGTCGGTTTCTCTTGGAAACCATGGAGGCAAGAAGGCAGTGGAACAACATATTTAAAGTGCTGAAAGCAAAAATTTGCCAACCAGGCTTCTGTATCTGACAAAACTGTCTTTAAAATTGAAGAAGGAATTAAGACATTCCCAGATAAACAAGAGCTGAAAGACTGCATGACCACTAGACTAGCCTTATGAGACATGCTAAAGGGAGTTCTCCAGGTTGAATGGAAGGGACACTAGGCTATTGACTAAAGCCACATAAAGAAATAAAGATCTCTGGTAAAGGTAATGGCATGGGTAAATCTCAATACCAGTACTACTGTAGTTTTGATTTGTAACTCTACTTTTTATTTCCTACAAGATCTATAAAGCAACAGCATAAAATGTAATGATAAATCTATGGTTTGAGACTTATAATGTATAAACAGGTAATTAATGACAAGAACTATAATACGTAAGGCTGGGATGACAGAGAGTTATAGGAACATAATTTAAGTATGCTAGCGAGGGAGTTAAGTTGGTATTAAGACAAATAATATTGTTATAGATTTATGACGTTAAATTTAATTCCCAAATAAGCACAAAGAAAATATCAGAGAACATGCAAACTCATAGAGATAGGAAGTAGAGTGCAGTTTATCAGGGGTTGGGAGCAGGAGCAATTGGGAGTTAATGGAAAATAGGTTTTCCATTTGGGATGAAGGGAAAGTTCTAGTAAGTGATGGTGGCAAGGGTCCTGCAACATTGTGAATATGATTAATCCCACCAAATGGTATGCTTGGGAGAGGATGGGATGGGAAGATTTATGTTGTATGTATGTTTCTACAATTGAAATAAAAGAACTATAAACTAAAGAGATAATGACAATTAAATGCAATACATGATAGTGGGTGGGATCTAAGAATGGATGAGAGAAAGCTCAAAAGACATTACTGGGATATAAAAAATTCAAATATAGAATGTAAGCTTCATATCAATGTTAAATTTCTTGAACTTGATAACTGCACTTAAAAAAGTGTACATGGAAATATTATGTACTCAAGGAGTATTATATGCACTCTCAAATGTTCAGAAAATAAATGTAGATAGATAGGTAGAATGATATAGCAATGATGACAAAAGATTAAAATGTATGAATCTGCATATCTGTGTGGAAGGGATATGCTGGAGTTCTCTGTATGAGGTTTGTATTATTTTTGCAACTGCTTTGTAAGTTTGAAATTATTTCAAGCTGAAAAGTAAAAAAAAAAAAATTGATGGTGTAACATCCTTTATTCAAGCAATAATTAACATTCATGGACAAATACATGTAATAATTGAAAAGAATTCTTATCTACATCATCATATTTGTAATATATTTCCATTGTTTTATCAGTTGGTAGTAATAGCTATTATAATGACAACTCTATCCAGACAAAATATTTTAACAGATAGAGCCATTGATTCCAGGAAACTTGAAAAAAAAAAAAAAGTATCTAAACTAAATTGATATAATTCATTTATTAAATTACTTTATTAAATTTAATTTAATTATAATGTGCAGAGCATATGCTATATATTATATTTAAAATTGTATATTGAAATATTTTTGTATTTAGATGACATAAATATTTTTGATGTAGAAATGATGATAGGACAGTCAACAAAGTAAATATTTTCAAATGTTAAAGTGTATTAGAGTTTAATATTTTCTTGTTTATTGTGTGGATCTCCACCCACTGATATAACAAACTATGACAAGATGAACACTTACATATTCCCTAGAGGCATGCCCAGGTGTGCCCTATCTCGCATATTCCCCTATACCCAACTGCCCTACACGTAACCCTCCTCTGCCATATTTGCCAAAAGAACATTCGCATCACTATAATTTTAAACACAGATCTGCAAATCCCTGAGTTCACTGGCTCCTACCGCCAACCCTCCCCGCTGTTCCAAAGCCCCACCTTATTCCCCCTCCCAGACCAGCACCACCCAACCCAATCACATCACTGCAGCACTCTCACCCCCACCCACTGCCCAGCCACACTCTTCCACGTTATCATAGATTTTGCCCATATGTGCATTGGCTCACCACCCTCTACTCCCTGTCTCCTGTTAACGTATCTTCCAGACTCTAGCTCTGTGAGTCTGTTCAATTTGCTTAATTCATATCAGTGAGGTCATATAGTATTTGTCCTTCAGTGACTGGCTTACTTCACTCAACATAAGGTCGTCAAGCTTCATCCGTGTTTTCCCATGTGTTAATACTGCATTCCTTCTTAGAGCTGAGTAATATTCTATTGTATGTGTATACCACAATTTGCTTACCCATTCATCTGTTGATGGAAACTTGGGTTGCTTCCAACTTTTGGCAATAGTGAATAATTGCACTATGAGCATTGGTGTGCATATAGCTGTTCATGTCCCTGCTTTCAATTCTTCTGGGTATATACCCAGAAAGTAAAACTGCAATTGAAAATTGAAATGGAAATATGAACAAAATGGATTGAAAGGAATGATAGAAAATTTCTGACTGCCAAATAAAGGTTTGTTATGTACATTTTCGTAGATGGTGTTGGGTATCAAATTGCTTTGCAATTTAAATTTTATTGGATATATTTAAAAGGGAGACAGTAGTTTTACTTTTAAAAATAAATATTTTTTATATATCAACTTAAATATTTAAAAACTTCAGTTTGGAGGCTAAATGAGACAAACAAAATACAAAACTGGAGCTCAGTAATTTAACTCAACCCACTTGGATAAGAAATATCATCTTGTAGTATCTTGTGTTTCCTTTTATCATAGAATTTACTATATTTTTATGTACTAGTCTCTGTACTTATCTTCTTTCTCTATTAAATAATAGGCGTTCCTTGATGTTAGAAACTCTGTCTTTGTGTAAACAGCCTGGAGACTGATGGCTGTCAATGTTTTTTAACTGAATGAGCAAATAAACATTCATTTATGGATACATGTTTCTCTGTTTTTACAATTCTGTTTACTAGCATATTTGCTTATATTCTTTTCTCTGACCTTTAAGATCTTGGAGGGAATCAAAATGATATTATAGTAGGAAGAATAATGTACTAAGATTTTATGGATGGTAGTCCAATCTGACAATTATATAACTGTGTGACTTGGGCAAGTCATAAATTATTTAAGCCAAAGATTCTTTCATGTGTAAAATAAGAGCTTTTAAGTGAATGAATTCTTAGTTCCCTTCCTTCCCTAAAGCCATATTATTTTTTTTATTTCCTTTGTAGCTGCAGTTTCATCTAATGCTAGTGATCTGCCCACCAGTGAGAGTGCACAGGGAAGGCTGCTATCTCATTGCCCTGGTCATGACTATATATTTGGAAAAAAATGAAATAACAGGGACTCACATTGAGAGACTGTTAAAACTGAAAGGGACTTTACATTCAAACTAGCCTCACCTTTTATTTTCAAAATGAGAAAGCAAACATTAAGGAATTTTAAATGACTTGCCCAATGTAACGAAAAGCTACTACCAGAGCTTGGTTTTGAATTAGATCTCAGTCTCAATGGAATGCTAGTTCCATCAAGTAATGGTTAAGAACCCAAGTTTTGGAGTAAAGTATATCTGAATTCAAATACAAACCATGGTTTAAGTTATTTAAATTTTCCATTGTGGAATTTCTTTCTTATGTACTGGAGTAATAATAATAATAATAGCTTAGCTCATAGCTTATTTTGAGGTTAAGATAATTGTTGATAAGTTATAGGCATACAGAGAAAAGCTAAGTATGTAATAAGCTATGATTTTTTAAAAGTTTTTTTCTTTTTTCTTTTAAAGAAGCTTTAGATTACATAAATGTTACATAAAAAATATAAGGTATTCCCATATGTCCCACCCCCTGCCCTTCCCACAGTTTCTCACATTAACAACATCCTTCATTAGTGTGGTAAATTTGTTACAATTGATGAACACATATTGAAGCATTGCTACTAACCATGGAGTATAGTTTGCATTATGGTTTATACTCTACCCCGCACAGTTTTGTAGGTTTTGACAAAATACATAATGGCCTGTATCCGTCATTGCAATGTCATGCAGGACAATTCCAATGTCCCGAAAATGCCTTCATATTACACTTATTCTTCCCTCTCCCTCCCATTAGAACCTCCAGGGGCCACTGCCTTTATATCAATGATAAAGTTCTTCCATTGCTAGAATAATAACAAGTCTATAACAGAATGATAATAAGTCTACTTTAGTGCATTGTTCATTCCCCAACCTTGAGGATTTGGTGATGGTGATGTCCACTCTGTTTCTAATTGAGAGAGAACTTAGGTCCTATGGAGCAGATGGATGGAACTATCTTGCTTGCAGTTGCAGACATTCTCTGGTCCTTTGGATGGGCATTGTCCATTACCATCTCTTGTTAGTTGTCTTTGTTAGTTGAACTTGGGAGTACGTGTTGCAACTCTGCTGAGATTCAGGGCTCAACTGGCACATGAACAGAATGAAGATTTAAATCTCTTGGATATATATTTAACAAGTATAGTGCTAATTATAGGTTCAAATGAAAGGGGCAGAAGAGCCATGTGAGGGAAACTATAAATGAGTCTCACTCTGTTACACTGGGGAGCATAAATTCCAGAGTAACACCCACTGACAGGGTGCCAAATTTCTAAGCTTGTCTGCCCTGCTTATAGTGTCTGGATGTCTCTAGAGCCCTCAGGGGCCCCAATGTTTGAGGCACTGTTTACTGTGGCAGTCAATGAGATCCTGCTGAGATGTGTATAAGCATAACCTCTGGAATGACCTCCCGACTCACTTTGAAATCTCTTAGCCATAAAAACTCATTTGTATTTAATATTTTCCCCTTTTGGTCAAGGTCTTTTTCCTCATTGTTAGTTGGCACTTGGTAATAATCCCTCAGTGCCAGGGAGGCTCATCCCCAGGAATCATGTCTCACGTTGGCGGGGGGAGAGGTAAGCTGTGATTTTTATAATACCATTCATTACAAGACTGCAAAATATCAAGCTGAATAATTTTACCTAAACATCATATTTAACAGACAAAAACAGTCTAAAAAATTATGTCTATCTATTTAACTTTTGACACTGTAAACTTTATCAAGTCTCTTGAGAATAGAAATTGGGCCCAAAATCTACAAAATATTATATATCGATTAATCTATCTAGCCACCTATTTATCTATCAGTTGTCTATAAATTCAATTCAAGAAATATTTATTGAACATCATGTGACAGTGTCTGTGACAAGCACTGGGAATCCACACAATAATAAAGCATAAATGAGTGTCTAATTTCAATGAATTCCAAGTTGACATTTTAAGTAAGATGTCCGAATAAGTTTATGAATCATTTCTTACAGGAACTGTAAATACCTAGTGCTACAATACCAAAATTAAGAAATTGCCTTTGCAGCCTAAGATTTCTGTAGTTCATACTTTGTTTCCCTTTACATTAAATTGCTTCACCCTATAGGATATCAACTGCAATGTAATGAAACCAGTTACACCAGATTTTCCCTTAAGTGATAAGAAAATCTGTCTACGTGGAGCTGAAGTTTGCTTATCCCCATAAAAGACATCTTGGAACACGGTATCTATCTGAATGGAGTGAAGAAGGATGAGAGCACAAGATTCAACATGAAAGAAAATCAGAATTGCAAACTACTCTGTGCTCAAAAGAGATCAGATTTTGAAATCAGAGCTCTCCCAGATGTTCTCAATGAGTCCCAGGGCAATCATGTGAAAAACAATAGATGAGGCAATGAGAGAACTATATAGCCTGGGGATTTGTTTCTTTATAAAAATATTCCTTTAAAGTAATTTATCAAAGTCACCCAGGAACTGAAAACATTTAACATGGTTTTTAAACCTCAAACTGAGTGTTCGCTTTTTGAAAATGAAAAAAGCTTCAGGCTTTTTTTGATTAGCATTTTCTTTATAATGTCAGATTGCCACTTGCTATGAATAGGGCCAAAGGAAGGGCGAAGATGTTTTCTTGATGTTGTGAAGCCAACAGTGGGAAGGAAGTCGGAAGCTACTAAAAGAGGATATATTTGAAGACATTTTTTTTTTCACAACAGGACACAATGTGTACATGTAAATAAGGCATTGACTGCAAGAGCAAAATCTCATTTTGTTCATGAACAAAGAGCACATTCTGTGGGCATTTAAGTCCATTAACATCAGGAACTAATCTCTTACATTATCTCCTCCAAAGTTGAGCTCACACACTAGGGAGATAAGATTAGTCTCTTTACCCCATACACTCCCATTGCTGGCTGACTATAACATGTAAGTAAATAAGTTATCAAATTAATTATATGAGCTGAAAATGATCCTTGATCATATCAGTCAAAGAGGCTAAAATTGCTTTGATAATAAGTAAAGGTAGTGATTACTTTAAAATATTTTGGAGACTTTTGTAAAAACACAGTTGGGACAGAGTCTGCTGCCAGCTGTAGAACTGCTTTTAATTAAAACCTTGTTCAATACGCTTACAGCAGAGTTTCCTTATTTTCCTGTTATATAAATATGTACTGATTCAGCAATTTTTGAACCCTGGCCACATTATAAAATTTTCTTCTGAGACTATTTAGCCAGCAAAATCAGCTATGATTCATTAGATAATAACACTATCAAGAAGAATGTTCCCTAAGTTCTCCCTTAGTTAAAGGCTATGGAACAGGCCAAACTAAGAAAAAAGCCTTCTCATTTTAAATTTAGCAGAAGTGTCTGTAATGAGATGGTAAATGTTGGCTTATATATGTAAGGCCAATGGGTCTATTAAACCTAGTGTAAAAGTCAGATAAACTGGCTTCCATACACAACTTTGTTAGTGATTGCTTCATTATATGCTTTCACATGACTGCTGGTACTAAACATTTACTTAAAATAAAAAGTCGAGTTAACTTTGTCTATTAGGGAATGCTGTGCAGTAATCACAGAATATTTTGATGTTATAGAGGACCAAAAGAACCATGCAAGACCTAATTCTTCAGCATCCTTTTAGAAGCCTGAAGACTTCCAAACTTTTTCCCCTTGCCAAAATCTATTACTTTTTTCAGGTCTAAATTTGTGCAAGTATCATTATCACTAGCTACATTTTGTGGAAGGTATCAAATTTCTGTTACTTTATCTCTCTACTTCCTGAGGAAGATATCTGCAAAGGTAAATGGAGAAATTTCAAGATCACATTCTACCAACTATTCTAAGGCTCATGAAACTAATGAAACCAAGTATCTAAATGATCTTCATAAAATGATAAAACCACAGTTATAGTTGAGGAATTAGATACCCCCACCCAGAAACTTGTAGAACTCCCAGAAAGGATGTAGAAGAGCTGAATAACACAGTCAACCAAAATGATTTAATTGACATTTATAGAACACTCTGTTCAACCACAGCTAAATACACATTTTTCTTCAAGCACCCGTAGAACATTTTGCAAAAAACAGACCAAATCCTGAGACATGAAACAAACTTCAACAAAACAAAAATTTAAAAAATTGAAATTACAAAGTGTTCTATAGCAATAATGGTATTAAGCTAGAAAATAATACAGAAAGACAAGCAGAAAATTTCCAATCATTTGGAAATTAAACAACATACTTTTAAATATTCCATAGTTCACACTATAGGCAAGGCACACAGCCTCTGAAACCAACAGCCCTTCGGTAGGCTGTATATGGGAATATATTATAAATTATTTGCTAATATAACAGAGATAGACTCATTCATAAATTCCCTACTAATGATTCTTCCACTGCTTTTATTTGAATCTATGATTATCACTATACCCATTAAATATATGTCTCAGAGACTTGAATCTTTGAACTGTTCATATGTCGGTTGCACCCTGAATTCCAGCAGAGTTGTGGCCAAGACTACTCAACAATTCTTCAGACTTGCCCAGGATAATTAACAAAATGATGATGATGGACAAGTCCCATCCCCAAAAAGCAGGGATAACCTACAACTGCAAGCAAAACAGTTCCTGCCGTCTGCCCCATAGTATCTAAGCCCCCTCTCAGTTAGAAGCAATCAGAGTAAACATCATTCCAATTTCCTCAAGACTGAGTAAAGAACAAACATAAAGAGAGGGTAACCATGGCCCAATGTAGATTCATTGTTATTGTAGGTATTATCATGTGGTAACAGAAGAACTTGTAACATTGCTATAACGATAGTGGTTGCCAGAGGTTCAGAGAGGAGGGGGAGGGATGAATAGGTGGAAAACAAGGCATTTTTAGGTCATTGGCATTGGTCTGTATGATACTGCAATGAGGGATACATAACATTATACATTTGCCAAAGCTTGTAAAACTGTACAGCACAAAGTGTAAACCATAAACTATAGACCTTGATTAGTAGCAGTGCTTCAATTTGGCTCATCATTTGTAACAAATGTACCTCACTAATGTAAGATGTGAATAATAGGGGAAAATGTGTATATGGGTGGGGTTATATGGGAATCCCCTGTACTTTTGTTGTAACTTTTCTGAAATCTAAAACTTCTCTAAAGAATAAAATTCAAAGAGTGAATTCAAAGCTTATAATGAATTTAAAAATAATCTATGGTTCAAGGGAAGTCTCAAAAAATAAAAATACATAGAACTAAATGAAAATCAAAATATAGCATATCAAAATATGTTGAGATATAGGTAAAGCAGTGTAGAGAGAGGATTTATAGCATTAATACTTATGTTAAAATAAAAGGAAATGTCTGCAATCAATTATCTAAAGTTCCAAATTCAAGCAACTAGCAAAATAAACCCAAAGCCAACAAAGGTAAGGAGTACTAAAGACAAGAGTAGAAATCAATGAAACTGAAAATTTGAAAATAAAGAAAATGAATGAAAGAAAAAGTTGGTCCATAGAAAAAAACATAAAACCAATGAACCTCTAGCAAGACTTACAAAAATAAAACAGAGAAGACATAAACACAAATATCACAATCAAACAGGGGGTGTAACTATGAATCCTGCAGTCATTAAAAGGATAAGAAAGGTCACCATGAACAACCTATGCTTATAAATTTGGCATAGATTCATGGATCAATTCATTGGAAACCAACATATTATCAAGTCTCAATCAAGAGGAATTACTGTAGATAATTTAAATAGTCTTATAACCATTAAATAAATTGAATTTGTAGTTAAAGACTCACAAAAAACAGAAATCTTCAAGCCCAGATGATTTCATGGAGAATTCTACCAAACATTTACACAATCTCTTCCAGGAAAAAATAAAAGGAGGGAAAACTTCCCAATTCATTTTATGAAGCCTCAATTGCCCAGATGCCAATATCAGAGAAAGTCTATTCAACAAAAGAAAACCACAGACCTATATTCTTCATGAATATATACACAAAAAACCATGGCAAACTGAACCCAAAATGTATACAAAAAATGATGTCCCTTTGACTACATGAGATTCATTCCAGGTAAGCATGGTTGGTCCCAAATTCAGAAATTAATCAATGCAATCCACAATATCAACAGGCTAAAAAAGAAATACATAAGAAAGTCACTTGAAGCAGAAGCATTTGACAAAATTCGTACCCATTTATGGTAAAAACTCAACAAGTTAGGATTAAAGTGGATCTACCTCAACATGATAAAGAATTTTGGGAAAAAAAAAACAAACAAAAAACCCCTGCACCTAGCATGGTACTTAAGACTGAAAGACTGAATACCTTGTTCTTAAGATTAGAAGCACAGTAATTAGCTAATGCATAATAAAAGAAAGGCAAATTCAAACTCCATTGTGACATTATTTCACATCCATCATTATGAGAACTATCTGAAACTTTGATAACACCTTTACTTGCTTGCAAGTGTGTGGGGAAACAGGCACTCACAGGCAAAGCTATTGGAAATGCAAAAATGATACAACATCCATGGAGTCAAATCTGGCAATATCTACACCATTACAGATGCATTTACCCAGAAATCTTACTTTAATGAACCTATTATACAGTACATCAGCATACATATTAAATGGCATTTGTACAAGAGTAATCATTATAACAATGTTTTTATAGAAAATCATTGGAAAAAGACTGGTCCATCCATAGGGAATTGAGTAAAGAAACTATGGTACATATGCACAATGAATATAATGCATTTGTAGAAAAGAATAAAGATAGACTCTTTTATTGATATGGAAAGATTTCCCAAATATTTTAAGTGAAAAAAAATACAATGGGTAGAAAAGAATGTATAGCATGCTACATTTTACTTAAAAATAGGGGGCAAGGAACAGAGGTGGCTCAAGCAATTGAGTGCCTGTTTCCCACATGGGAGGTCCCAGGTTCAGTTCCTGGTGCCTCCTAAAGAAAAGATGAGCAGACACAGAGCACAGCAAATGGACATGGAGGAGAGACAGTGAGCACAAACAACGAGGGGGAAGGAATAAATAAAATAAAATAAAATCCTAAAAATGGGGGAAAAAGCATGCATTCTTCATTATGATTTCATAAAATTATATATATAATTTTACTGTTTTTATTCATCCTTCTAGTGTTTATTTTATGAAATTACACATGTAAACTTATGAACTATATATATGAGATATATAAAGATATGGGAATGAGTCTTCTCTGAATACTCCTTTTTATATCTTCTGACTTTGAAAAACATAAATGTATTAGTGTTTAAAATATATTTTAACTAAATTTAAGAAAAACACACTAGTCTTATCTTTTAAGTCTGTCTTTGTTTCAATCTCCATTTAGTGCTAAAGTATCAGATCTTGTGTATCTTGCCTTGGCCACAATATTTTTTTCCCCTTCATTTCTAAAGCCTAGAGATTTTTTTTATCTTTAGTGATTTGGGATGCTATTTAATATTTTATGCAGCATTTCTGTGTGCTGATGGCAAGAGTGTGATGCTCATTGTTAGCTGTGTCCACTATGCTTTAGGATTAGGGTAATTGTAAAAAATTCTGAAATATCCACAAAAGAATTTTTAATTTAACTTTCAAAAAAAATTTGAGTTCATTGTAGATTCATAAGCAGCAGTAATAAATAATATAATGAGACCCCATGTATCCTTTGCCCAGTTTTACTTAATGGTAATATTGTATAAAACCTACGTAAAATATTGCAACCAGGATATTGACATTGATACAATCTATCAAATCTATTCAATTATCCTAAGTTTTACTTGTATTCACTTGGGAATATGTTGTGTGTGTATACTTAGTTCTATGCAATTTTATCACATGAATAGATTTTTGTGTCCATAACCACAGTGAAGACACAAAACAGTTCCATCACCACAAGATTTCCCATTTGCTCTTTATCACATCAGCCTTCCTCTCACCACTCCCAATACATAATGCCTGGCAATCACTGATCTGCTCTCCATCTCCATCATTTTGTCATTTCAAGAATGTAAAGAATGTTATATAAATGGCACCATAATATGTAACTTTTGGGGATTGATCTTTTTCACTCACATAATTTCACTGAGATTCATTCACCTTTTTATATGTGTCAATAGTGTAGTTTGTTCCTTTTTATTGCTGACTAGTGTTCCAAAGTATGGATAGACCACAGCTTAATCCTTCATCTGGATTCCTTCCACATTGGGACTATTATGAATAAGTATGAACATTCTTGGACAGACATTTTTTTGTGAACATTAGTTTACATTTCTCTAGGACATATGCCCAAGAATTCAATTGCTGGGTCATAAGGTAATTGCATATTTAGTTTTGAAAGAAACTTCTATATGCTTTTCCAGAGATGATGAGCATTTTACAGTACAACCAGCAATGTATGAGTGATCGAGTGTCTCCACAGGCTTGCTAGCCTTTGATGATGTCACAATTTTTAATTTTAGCCATTCTGAAAAATGTATAGTGATACCTCATTGTGGTTTTGATTTGACCCTCCCTAATGGCTAATGATGTAGAACATCTTTTCAGGAGCTTATTTGCTCTCTGTATAGCCTCTTCAATGAAATGTCTATTCATGTCTTTAGCTGTTTTCAAATTGATTTTTTTAAATTAATGTTGAGTTTTGAGAGTTCATTATATATTGTAGATATTGGTCTTTCTTCAGATATGTGGTTTGCAAATGTTTTATCCACATCTATAGCTTGTCTTTTCATCCTCTTAATAGGGTCTTTCATAGAACAGAATATTTTTAAATTTTTATGAGGTTGAATTTATCAATGTATTGATGCTTTACATTTTACATTTAAGTCTGTGATCCACTTTGAGCCCATTTTTGATTAAGATATGAGGTTTATGAGCAATTGAATATACACTTGCTCCAACAATTTCTCCCTTCAATGGCTTTTGCTTCTTTGTCCAAATTCAGTTGAGTTTATTTGTGTGGGTTTATTTCTGTGTTTTCTATTCTGTTCCCTTGATATATTGGCATTCCTCCACTAACACTACCCTATCTTGATTACTATACCTATGTACTAAGTCTTAATACCAAGTAGAGTGATCCTTCCATTTCATTCTTCTTGGTCAAGATTGTTTTAGCTATTCAGGGCCTGTACCTTTCTATGTAAATTTCATAATACACTTAATTTCTACAAAGAAAAAAAAGATTGTTGAGATTTTTATAAGAAATGCATTAAATCTATATATCAATGTGAGAAAAATTAAAATCCTTACTATGCTGAGTCTTCCAGTCAATGAACAAGGTATGTCTCTCCATTTGTTTAGTTCTTTTTTATTTCTTTCATCAGAATCTTGTAATGTTCAGCTTTCAGGTTGTGGCAGATTGTATTACAGATCCTCTTAAAAGATATTTCTTAATCTTAAACTGCATTCTTGTCGGTGTGCATTCATTTTTAAAATGGGACCTTTTGAAGACGTTATTTTGAATTAAAATGTGGCCCAACTGAATCAGGGTGGGTCTTAATCAATATTTAATGGAGGCCTTATTAAAGAGAAGTAACTGGAAGCCAGAAGTCAGAGAAAGCCACAGGGTGGAAGCAGAAGCTGGAAGTCGGAGAAAGTGGAAGAGAAGACACAAGGAGAGAGCAATCACCATGTGATGGGGGCAGAGATGCAAGCCAAGGAACGCCAGCACCAGAATGCTGCAGGCTTTGGGGAGAAATAGCAGCCTTGTTTACATCTAGATTTTGGACTTCTAGGTTCTGAAAGCATGAGACAATAAATGCTTGTTGTTTAAGCCAACCAGTGTATGGTATTTGTCATAGCAATCTGGCAAACTAAGACACAAGTCCTGTAAAAGTTTTGCTAAATTTATACCTAAATATTTCATATTATTTGGAGAAAGTTCATTCTTATTAGAAAAATTAAAAGAAAATGAAAATAAAAGGTATTATATTATCATTGCTAAAGAAGAAATAAGAAATCACCCAGCATATCTTATAAAACAAGAAGAGAGCTTTAAGTATTTTGTAAAATAGGGTCTTAATCCTATTAATCATATTAAGGAAGTCCTTTATAAGAGAATGAAATTCAGACATAGATAAAGAAAGCCACAAATGGAGCAGCCAGAAGCTATACATCAGCAGAACCCAGAGATGCCGCCATGTGCCTTGCCACTTAACTAACTAAGGACCAAGGATCACCTGCAGCCAGCACCAGATGTCACAGTCTTTGGGGAGAAAGCATCACCTTGGTGATGACATGACTGGACTTTTTCCAGGCCTCAAACCGTAACCTATTAAATTCCCATTGTTTAAGCCAAACCATTTCATTATATCTGCTTGAACGGTCTGAGAAACTAAAACACCATCATAATCATGGATAGCAGAAATAATATTTAAAACACTTTACTCCCTCTCTGGAAAGACAGAATATTAGATATGATACTCATATTTTCACACAACACCAGCCAACAACCCTAATACTGGGAATGCTGTTTGTGGTTATAAAAAGACTGAATTCTTGACTTCAAACTTGGTCCTAAAAGTGGTCTGTTTAAAGAGCACAATATCGGTGGGTTAATGAAAAATTTCAGAAGGTTGAAAAGAAGTCCAGAACATGATTGAAGAGTTGGAAGAAATAAACTCTTAAGTTAAAACTATGGAAATCAGTATAGTATGAGACAGAAAAGAAAATGGCAAGGGGCTTTAAGTTTTATAAAAGTTTACATTATCAAAGACAGTAATTGGCCATTGCCTATATTTATAGAGAGGACAAAACAAGGTGACATGGATTTACTTCTCTGTCTGAAAGAGTTATAGCCCAATACTAAAGCTACTGTAAAGAATATACAATAAGAACATGATTTAATCCTTACAATATTTTGAAAAAAGCATTGTTGTTCCTAGAAAAAAAGAGAGACATTAAGGCTTGAGAACTCCTTTTTTCCTGAGGTTACATAAATGGTGGAATTTTCGTTCCAATCCAGGAAGGGCTAATTCCAAGGTTCACATTTGTAATGCAACAAGTCAGGGGTTAGCAAACTGAAACCCATGGGCAAATCCAGTCTTCAGCCTGTTTTTATATGGTCCATGAGCTAAGAATGATTTTTACGCTATTAAATAGTTACAAAAGTCAAAGGATAAATAATATTTCATAACATGTAAAAGTTGTATGAAATTCAAATTTCAGTGTTGTATTAGTCAGAGTTCTCTAGGGAAACAGAACCAACAGGAGATATCTGTAATAGTATGAGATTTTATAAAATTCTCTTACACAATTGTGGGTATGCAGAAGTCTAAATTCCTCAGGGCAGGCTGTAAACCAGGGGCTCTGATGAAGGGGCTTGATGAGTTCCCAGGAGACGCTGGACATCTGAAGTGGAGATGGCAATTCTCTCTTTCAATGCTGAAATAATTTCCCCTTTTTAAGGCTTTCAATTGATAGAATGAGAAGTCGCTCAATGCTGCCAGCAATCTCCTTAGTTGATTATAGATGTAACCAGCCATCTATGCAAGCAACTCACTATTGATTAAAGTCCATGAAATATCCTTGTATTACAATTAGCCCAGTGATTGCTTGACCAGACAACTGGGCACCATTATCTGGCCGAGTTGACATGTTAGCCTAACTATCACAAGTGCCCATAAATAAAGTTTTATTGCAACACAGCCATACTCATTCATTTATATATTGTCTATAGCTACTTTTGCACTATAATGGTAGAGTTGAGTAGTTGCACTAAATATTGTATGGACCACAAACTTTAAAATATTTTTTACAGAAAAAGTTAGCTGATTCCTTCTCTAGGGTGCCACATGTAACATGAAACTGTATAAATAAAATTGCAACCTTGTATTGTTTTATTTTAGGAAGTGGAAGAATTTTCTCTAATCAATTTAAAACCAGGCTATATGACCTGTGTCAGCATCAGATGAGTTTAAAGATTCCTTAAAGGTAGGAAAGCAGCTTTTTAAAGAATTTCCAAAGCAATACTTCTTTGTACTCTTAAGCACAGGAAAATATATAAGGCAATTGGAATGGGAACCCAATGTTTCTCAAGCCACAGGAAGATGGAAGTATTCAACAAGGCAGATTACATTTAAGCTGGGTAGAACATATGGTCTACAACAGTGTAAACTTGAATCATGTAGCTCACCATTTGTATTCTATAATATTAGGGTTTAAATTCACTTTTTTAAAACAAAAATCAAAGGAAAATAGAAATCTAAGGATGATATTTCTGAAAAGAATTGAAATGAATAAATATATTGACAGTAATGCTATCAACCTATTGTTTTCTTAAAAGAAAATAATCTAAGGCTTCTACAGAAAAAAATGAATGGAAGGGAATAAAACTTTTTATATCTAAAGCTCCTATTTAACAACCCATAAGGATATCTTCAGTTGAGTAGATGTAACAGCAAGACATACACTCCAGGACTGCTCAACACCCCTTCAAGTAATGAAGCAGAGGTTTGGGAGGGAGATGGAAGAGTAATTCTTTACTTTCTTTGCTCTTTCCTTCATATCTGTGATGCTGTTGACAACCCCTCAGCATATTCTTCCCTTCTAAGAGGGAGGCTTCTATTTGGTTTATATGTGGGTAAATTATTTTGCAACTATGCATTTTGTGGACTCCTATTTTTAGTAGCCAGGTTGTCTTCGAGAATCACTGTATTAGAAGAAGTATTTAATCTGCAAAAACTCCTGGGACTGTAGCAAACATAATGTAGCATTTATCCAAGCAAACGTTGTCTTCTATCTTCATTTCAGGTTTTTTTTTCATTCATAAAACAAAATAAACAACCTCTAAACTAACTCCTTGACATGGTCACTCCTAATTGACCAAAAACTTTGGAAGCTAATAAAGATAAACATAATAATAGATACTCAATTAACCATCATTTATTTCTATATAATTTGAACTTACATGGCTTGGGAGGCTGAAAAGGGAGATTCTTAGGGTTATCAGCCATTTTACTCTGCAACAAAGTTGATTTTATGTTTTTGTTCAAGAGTTATATAAATACAGATCTTGACATATTATTTATAGTATGATAAGAAAAGAAAGAAAAATTAATACCATTTTGGGGCGGGGAAGTGAGGGAAACCATTGTGTAATTTATTAGTGGATTCAATCGTTGCAATTCAAAGTGAATTAAGAAAATGTTCTGTTTTCCTGTGACTAAGAGTGGATGTCTTGAGAAGGTCACAAAAAGTTCACATTACCCTTGAACAAATATGTTTTCCACATTTCATTGCCAGAATGGAGAGAAACAGAAGGGCCAAAAATTAGTGAAAAATTCTGATCTCACTCTGTTTCTGGCCTTGCTTAGAGAAGGAAGTACCAAAAATCACACTGGAGAGACTGCTTTTTTCCCATTGTTTTTGCCAGGAGTGAAAAGTATTTTGTATAGTACTATGCCTAAACTAACAACAGACTCTAAACTTTTAGATTTTTTTCAAGCTTTCAACCTCTATCACATTTTCACATATCCAATTAAAGACTCAAATATTAGAAAAAGTGGAAAGCATAGCCTAAATATAAAACAAATTTAATGTATATACGAGTTAACATGAGGCCTTTTCCCCTAACAGAAATGATGACCAAAAGGTATATTTTGATTTTGATTTAAAATATAATTCTTTCTTTTGTCATTAAGAAATATTTGATTTTCCATGAAAATGTGTTAATTGCAGTAATAAAAAATCATTGCCTTTTTATAAAATAAAATTACATGAAAACCAATCCATATAAAATTAAGATGAGAGACATTGAGACATTTTTTAATTATCCAAGTTGCAGGATTTGCTTATTTGTTTATTTATGGCAGACTCTATTTCCCAGATAATATTAAATTTAATACCCATGGAAAATTTTCAGCCAAGGAATATGGAATTCTCAATACATCTAGTTTGCTTTTCCATTACATTAGACATTTTTGAAGATTTTCAAGAGAAATAGAAAAATGGGAAGCATTGCTATGGTTTAAGATATAGGTGTAAACCTAATACTGATTGGGATTCAAATTCTAGCTTTACTGCTGATTAGCTGAATAGCATTAAATAAGTTGCCTGTCTTCTGAGCCTCAGTTTTCTCATCATTAATACAGAATAATAACATGCATCTTACTTGGTTGTTATAGCTATTGAGTAAGATAAGCTGTAAAGTGCTGAGCATAGTATGAAGGCTAAGTTACGTGTTCCTGTCTTCTCTACTTCTCCCTTCATTTTTCCTTTCCTTTGCCATGTTTTCCTTTATTTCCTATATCATCTTTATTCTTGATCTTCAAAACTGATGGTGACAATAACGATTACGTGAGTTTGTTATGTCTACATGAGCAGGGACTTCTCCTCTTTGTGTTTTCAACAGCTAGCACATGGTATCAGGTTCTAATTAGTATTTGCAGAATGAATAGTGAATGATCTTTATGCATGTGAGTGCAGCTCAAAAGTCCAATGTGTAAAAACCATACATTGATCAGAACAAATAGTTTCTTCCTTCTTATTTCAGAGCTTGCTGTTTTTAATTGGAATCACAGTTAACACAAATGTCCATATGACTGCTGACAATGTATCTCATTATTGACAACTCACCTACTAGCTTGTAAATTCCACAAAGCAGTGCCTATTCTGTTCAGTAACATATCCCAGTACTGACAAAAAATCTGATATTTCATAGAGACTCACTAAATATTGGTTTAATTAATGATGAAATCTAGAGCAAAAGTATGCTATCACCATTTGATTTTCACAGTCCATACTGTGCAGGTGCTATGTTATTTCACTAAAAGGTTTGTTTCAACTTTTTGCTACATTTTGCCTTACCCTGTGGACCATACTTGGAAATTCTACTACTCCCTCATATGCGAGGAGATATACAATCTAATAGGTTTATGCTAACATACCCTTAATAAATAAAATCCCAGGACTGATTAGTAAGTGTTCATGTTTGACATTTACCATCCAGTGGAACTCCAAGACCATATTAAGGGAAATGATCGATGCACTCAATGTAGCATCTGTTGGAGGTCCAGGTCCCAGTCCTTTAAGAGCCCAGAAAACCTTTAATTGAGAAAAAAAGTTAACATGAATTCATTGATTTACATATTTTTTTCATTATTCCAAGATAATTGAATGCAATGATTTTGTTGGTTACAAATTAAAAAAAAAAAAGAAATATTTTCAAAATTTTGCCTAAGCTCTAGACTTTCTCCATAGCATTATGTAGACTTCTCTCTAAGAATTCCAATAAGGCAATCCTAGAGTTTTTCCTTACTGTCAAATTACTTCATTAACAATGAGACAAGTTTGACATATTATTTCAAGTATTGCTTCTTCTAGCTCACGAGTTCAACCAGAAACATTCAACTTTTGTGAACTTTTCATTTTAAATAAATTACTAAAACTCCATTATGCTGAGTAGTTGAAGTTTTGTCAGCAATGATCAACATTACATTTCTTCACTTTAAACGTTTTTCAAAAATGTGTTTTCTCATTCTATAGATACATGTTCTGCAACAAGTGGAACCATGAATCTAGACTGTGACATGCTCAAGGTGATACTCTTTTTAACTTTTTGGTTAATAGTGGAGAAAATTCTGGTGGTACCAGTGTTTTTACATTTGCTTTTTCAACACTCTTTGATAAAATAGTTTTGGTATTTTATGATTTTAAATGCTTTATTTTATAAAAACTGTTTCATAAAGTTTTAATAAAAACTCTCCCCATTAATGCTTGCAATTTCTCTTTATTTCTACCATGATCCTCAACAGAGCATGACTGCCATTCTGCTTAAATGTGTGTTTAGAATTTCCACCTTTAACAATATGAACTTAGAGTACCATTGAATCCAACACTTATGGCCCTAAAACCAAAAAGCCACTTGCATTTTTTTTTTGTTTAAATAATTGAAAGTTTTATGCTATCCCAGAAATACGAAACATGTATATACTATCTTGTACTAATTTGTGCAAAGTAGCAAATGGTCTTTCAGGCTTCTCCCATTTTTGCACAGGACCAGAAAATGTGTCAGGCTGAAGTTTATTATTAATATCATTTCTTCTGTGGTCTCCTGTAGATTCATAAGATTAATTCGCATTAGACCTAAAAAGAAAGTTATATTCTTTGTAGCCTTTTTATGTTTTTATTCTGGCTCTTTGATGCTTAACATTTTCTCAGGCATTCTTGAATTCATGAATGTGGCAGTTTGATATTATTTATGAATTCTAAAAAGAGATATTGATTATGTTTGTAAACTAGTCTGTTCCTCTGAGCATGATATCCTTTGATTGATTTAAATGCAAAGGCTTTATGTTTACTTCATTCAATCAAAATTGGGTCTTTGATTGGACCATGTCATTAGGGCAACTCAGTTTGAGTCCCCGCCCCCTTTGTGGGCTATATAAATGGACACTCAATTAAGGAGACACACAGAAGTAGATTCACAGAAGCAGATACACAAGGAAAGAGAGAGAGCTCCACAGACATGGAAGAGGACTTTGATCCTGCGGCCCTGGGGAGAGATGAGCTATTCGCCTGATAGTTTGCAGCTGAAGAGACCAGAGCCTTGAGCAGCTGCACAGGCTGGAAAGAAATGAGCCCTCCAGATTACAGCTGAGATCAAAAGAAGCTGGGCCCATGGAGCCTTAAGAGGGAAGAGGAAGGCTGACCCCTCCCAGATGTCACCTGCCATCTTGCTTCAACATGTGGCAACACACTTGGATGAGAAACTAACCTTGAGTTGAACTCTTTAGGGCTTTGTAACTATAAGCTTTTACCCCAAATAAATACCCTTTATAAAAGCCAACAGATTTCTGGTACTTTGCATCAGTGCCCCTTTTGGCTGACTAATACAATGAATAATATAATACTCCACACTAACTACTTAATGGAGAATTATAACACTAATTTTACACTATTTAGAAGCAAGAACAACTACATATGTCCATGATAATGATAATAAACATGATTACCCTAAAACCAGAATGTTGCATATATGGGCCTTCCAATCATTTATCATTCAAACCGGAATACTCTTCGGTGTCAAAGTGGATACTATTAATAACTATGCCAGTACAACTTGCATAAACCAGGACTGCCTCCAGAGAACAGGACATGTGTTGAACCTATTATTAAGGAATGTGCACCATATCTGTGTTGCTGACCTTAACACGGGACAAACTGGAAGACAGTGCTGTTTGTCCCTCGCAAAATTTCATGACAATTAGCTGAAACCAATGAGTTCATGTTATTATTTCTGAATAATTCTACTATTTACCAACCAGACAGAAGTATTTTGATTTTAACAACAGGCTCAGCATACCTGCACATACTGACTGTTTTTCCTGGTGTGACTCTTCTTCTATAAATTGGACATGAACGAAATGTCAGATCACCTTTCTCCCTTTAAATCAAAGTAAATTTGGCAAGGAGTCTCTGTCCCTTAGAGGAGGCAAGAAATTAAGTTGCCTTATTTTCCTCTTCCCAACTCAAGGTTATTCAAGGTCCAAAGGTTCTTTGCCCAAACTGGGTTATCACTTAGATATCCATTGTCCAAGAGCCCAGTGTACCCTTTTGCCAAGCAGCTATATCCTGCTATGTATTTCGTTTGTTTATTTTTTTATTTATTTACTGGAATTAGTACATATGAAAACATTTTAATTTTTGAGCAAGGGAACATTTGCAAGGGCTGGGCATCCTGGTGTCACAGTGCAGCCTTCCTTAATGCATGTCCCATCCATTTCCCCTGGTGCTTCAAGGCTCTTGGTCTGCAATCACAGAAATAGTGGACTTTTAGCTTCTATTTTATCTTGAAGCAAAATTATACCACCACCACCACCCCCATCTTGGCCCTTCAACCTTTCTTCTTTTATCTCCCACAATATTATTATTTTGAACAAATCAATTTTATTGATACATATTAATAAAGCATACAATTCATCCAAAGTGTAAAATCAATGGTATTTGCTATAATCATATAGTTCATCACTTCAATCATTATTAGAGCATTTGCATTATTTCAATAATAATAATAAACAAAAAACAGACAAACAAACAAGAAATTTCCTCACCTTTCAATCTCTCTATGCTTCCCCCACTGTACATAGCTGCTGTTTCTGCCTATTCTATCCAAGGTGTATAATCAATGGCTTTTAATATAATCACAATGTTGTACATTCATCATCTCAAAAATTTTAGAACAATTTCATTACTCCAAAAAGAAAGACTCCTTACTATTCCTTCCTCAGACCTTTCATTTTCATAAATTGATTTATATTTGCATTTTATATAAATGGAATCATACAATATGTAGTATTATGTGTCTGGTCTCCTTCACTTAGTATAATGTTATTTTTTGTCTGATATTAACATTTTATAGTATTAAATTACATTTGTTCAGCTTCAAGAAAAACAGTCTTATATTTGCGTTTCTACCCATATTCGTATTTCATATAATATATTTATATTTTACATGATATATTTAGTTCATGATAGGGCAATCATACAGTATTTGTCCTTTTGTGTCTGGCTTGCTTCACTCAATAATGTCCTCCAGGTTCATCCATGTTGTCATATGTTATACAACTTCATTTCTTCTTACCGCTGCATAAATTCCAATGTATGTTTACTCCACAATTTTGTTATCCATTCATCAGTTCATGTACACCTGGGTTGTTTCCAACTTTTTGCTATCGTGAATAATGCTGCTATGAACACCAGTGTGCAGATATCTATTAGTGTCACTGCTTTCAGTTCTTCTGGGTACCTACCTAGCAATGGTATTACTAGATGCCATGACAAGTGTATATTCAACTTCCTTAGGAACCGCCAAACTGTCCTCCACAGTGGCTGTACCATTCAACATTCCCACCAACAGTGAATAAGCATTCCTATCTCTCCACATCCTCTCCTATATTTACAGTTTTCCAACTTTTTAATAATGGCCAGTCTAATAGGTGTGAAATGGTATCTCATTGTAGTTTTGATTTGTATTTCACTAGTAGCTAGTGATGTTGAACATTTTTTCATGTGTTTCTTTGCCATTTGTATTTCTTCTTTGAACAGTTGTCTTTTCAAGTCTTTTATCCATTTTTTAATCAGATACTTTGTCTTTATTGTTGAGTTGTATGATCTCCTTATATATCATGGATATTAAATTCTTATCAGATATGTGATTGCCCATTATTTTCTCCCATTGAGTAGGCTGCCTTTTCATCCTTTTGACAGTCCTTTGAGATGCAAAATGTTGAATTTTGAGGAGGTCCTATTTATCTTTTTTGTTATTGTTGTTGTTTGTGCTTTGGGCATAAGGTTGAAGAAACTACCACCTACCACAAGATCTTGAAGATGTTTTCCTCCATTTTCTTCTAGGAGTTTTATGGTTTTTGTTTTTATATTTAAGTCCTTGATACATTTTGAGTTGATTTTTGTATAAAGTGTGAGATAAGGATCCTCTTTCTTTTTGATGTGGCTATCCAGTTCTCCCAGCACCATTTGTTGAATAGATTGTTCTGGCCCAGCTGGGTGGGCTTAATAGCCTTGTCAAAAATGGCTTGACTGTATATGTGAGGGTCAATTTCTGAGTTCTCAGTTCAGTTCCATTGGTCAATCTGTCTGGCCCTATGCCAGTACCATGCTGCTTTTACCATTGTAGTTAAGTAATATGCTTTAAAGTCAGGAAGTGAGTGTCCTCCAAATTTGTTCTTCTTTTTTAAGACATTTTTTTTTTTTTGCTATTCGGGGCCCCTTACCCTTCCAAATAAATTTGATTATTGGCTTTTTGATTTTGGCAAAAAAGGATGTTGGGGTTTTTATTGGGATTGCACTGAATCTGTAAGTCAGTTTGGGTAGAATCGACATCTTAATGATATTTAGTCTTCCATTCCATGAACAGGAATGTCCTTCTGTTTATTTAAGTCTTCTTGGGTTTCTTTTAGCAATGTCTTATAGTTTTTTGAATACAGATCCTTTATGTCCTTGTTTAAGTTTATTCCTAAATATTTGATTGTGTAAGTCAATATTAAAAATGGAATTTTTTTCCTGATTTCCTCCTCAGATTGCATATTAGTAGTGTATAGAACACTATTGATTTTTGCATATTAACCTTGTATTCCATCATTTTGCTGAACACATTTATTAATTCTAGTAGCTTTGTTGTGGATTTTTGAGGATTTTCTAGATATAAGATCATGTCATCAGTCAATAGTGAAAGTTTTACTTCTTCCTTTTCTATTTGGATGCCTTTCTATTTCTTTGTCTAGCCTAATTGTTCTAGCTAGAACTTCTAGCACAATATTGAATAATAATGGTGACAAATGGACATCCTTGTCTTGTTCCTGATACAATGGAAAAGCTTTCAGTCTTTCACCATTGAGTACAATGCTAGCTGTAGTTTTTGCATATATGCACTTTACCATATTGAGAAAGCTTCCTTCTATTCCTATCTTTTGGAGTGTTCTTATCAAGAAAGGGTGCTGTATTTTGGTCAAATGCCTTTTCTGCATCAATCGAGAGGATCATGTGATTCTTCTTCTTCAATTTATTAATGTGGTTTGTTACACTAATTGAGTTGAACCACCCATGTCTACCTGGGATAAAACCCACTTGATCATGGTGTATAATTCTTTTAGTGTGTTTTTGAATTCAGTTTGCAAGTATCTTGTTGAGGATTTTTGCATCTATATTCATTAGAGAAATTGGTTTGTAATTTTCTTTTTTTGTAATATTTTTATCTGATTTTGGTATTAGAATGATGTTGGCTTCATAGAATGATTTTGGTAGCATTCATTTCCTGCTCAATTTTTTTAAAGAGCTTGAGCAAGATCGGTATTAGTTCATATTTGAATGATTGGTATAACTCACCTGTGAAGCCATCTGGTCCGAGATTTTTGATGACTGTTTCAATCTCTTCACTTGTGATTGGTTGGTTGAGGTCTTCTATTTCTTCTAAAGTCTGTAGAGGCTGTTCGTGTGTTTCCAGGAATTTGTCCATCTCATCTACATTTTCAAGTTTTTTGGGGATGCAGTTGTTCATAGTATTCTTTTATGATCTCTCTTATTTCTATGGGGTCAGTGGTAATGTCTCCCCTCTCTTTTCTGATTTTATTTATTTGTGTCTACTCTCTTTTTTGTCAGTCTAGCTAAGGGTTTGTCGATTTTGTTGATCTTCTCAAAGAAACAACTTTAGATTTTGTTGATTCTCTCTATTTTTTTTCTTTCTTTCTCCATTTCATATATTTCTGCTCTGATCTTTACTATTTCTTTCCTTCAGCTTGGTTTGGGATTAATTTGCTGTTCTTTTTCTAGTTCTTCCAGGTGTGCAGTTAGATCACCAATTTTAGCGCTTTATTTTTTAAAATGTAAGCATTGAGGGCTATAAATTTCCCTTTCAGCACTGCCTTTGAGGTGTCACATAGGTTTTGATATGTTGTGTTCTCAGTTTCATTCATCTCAAGATATTTGCTAAATTCTCTTGCAATTTCTCCTCTGACCCACTGATTGTTTAAGAATGTGTTGTTTAATCACCACATATTTATGAATTTTTACTTTTTCTGTCCATTATTGACTTCTAGCTTCATCCTGTTATGATCAGAGAAAGTGTTTTGTATGATTTCAATCTTTTTAAATTTATTGGGACTTGTTTTGTGACCCAACATATGGTCCATCATGGAGACAGCTCCATGAGCACTTGAGAAGAATGTAAATCCTGCTGTTTTGGAGTGCAAAGTTCTATAGATGTCTGTTAAGTCTAGTTCATTTATCATAATTTCAAGTTCTCTGTTTATTTATCCTCTGTCCAGATATTCTATCCAATACTGTCAGTGGTGTATTTAAGTCTCTAAATATTATTGTAGAGACATCTATTTCTCCCTTCAGCTTTGCCAGTGTGTGCCTCATGTATCTTGGTGCACTGAGGTTAGGTACCTAAATATTTAGAATTGTTATTTCTTCTTGTTGAATTGCCCCTTTTATTAATATATAATGACCTTCTTCATCCCTTATAACAGTTTTGCATTTAAAATCTATTTTGTCTGATATAGGTATTGCTACTCTCTTTTTTGGTTACTATTTGCATGGAATATCTTTTTCCAATCTTTCACTTTTAACCTGGTTGTATCTTTATATCTGAGGTGAGTCTCTTGTCGACAACATATAGATAGCTCATATTTTTTAATCTATTCTATCAGTCTGTGTCTTGTGTCTTTTGTCTGAATACAGAATTCTTGGTTGGCAAATTTTCTCTTTCAATACCTTAAACACATCATACTTCTTCTCTCTTTCATGGAAGAGAGAGCTTTCTTCTCTCTTCCATGGTTTCTGATGAAAGGTCGACACTTATCAAGTTTCCCTTGTATGTAATACTTTGCTTTTCTCTTGCTGCTTTCAGAATCCTTCCTTTGTCTCTGATATTTGTCATTCTGAATAGTAGGTGTCTCGGGGTAGGTCTATGCATGTTTATTCTTTCTTGGGTGCATTGTCCTTCTTGGATATTGATATTTATGTCTTTCATAAGGGTAGGGAAATTTTCAGTCATTATTTCCTCAAATATTCTTTATGCCTCTTTTCCATTTTCTTCTCTTCTCGGATGCTGATAATGCCTATATTTTTGCGTTTTGCTTTGTCATTCAATTCCCTGAGACCCTGTTCCATTTTTTCCATTCTTTTATCTTTCTGTTCTCCTGTCTTTTCCAGTTCAGATGTTCTGTCTTCAAAATTACTAATTCTGTCTTCAAGCAGTTCAAATCTGCTCTTATGTGTTTCTAATGCATTTGTTTTTTGTTTTTTGTTTTTTGTTTTGTTTCAGGGGACAGCACTAACGCAGTCCCCCACTACCACAAATTATGCAGTCGAGTTTCCCACACTTGGAGAAATCGCAGGGGTCAGCACATCCGGAGTGCAATGGACAAGCCTCGCCCTGGGAAAACCACCTTCGTGATCATGGCATCTCCCCCGCCAGGCAAGTATGTCTAATGCATTTTTAATCTCATCCATCATGTCTTTCATTCCCATAAGGTCTGTTACTTTCCTTTCAGACTTTCAAATTGTTCTTTATGCTCACCCATTGCCTTCTTAATATTCTTTATCTCTTAAGTCATTTTTCCTTCAAGAAATTTTTTAAATTGATTTAGGAGAGTTGTGTGATTATCATTAATTGTCTTAAATCCTGAATCTTTTCAGGTTATTTGGTTTGTTCCTTTGGCTGGGCCATCTTTTCCTGTTTCCTAGTATGGCTTGTAATTTTTTGCTGATGTCTAGGCATGTTAAATGTTGATGAATTTACTCTAGTGGCCAATTTCTCCCTCTTCCCTATTGTTATTATTTTTCACAGCTTTTTGATATTTGGTTCAATTTATCCTGTCTTTAAAATTGCCAAGGTTAAGTTAAAAAAATCATGCCAGGGACTCACTAATGGGGTGCAAACTTTCTCCCAGGGGTGGGATGAAGAGAGCTCTAAAAGCAGTTTTTGTCCATGTAATTTCCAGACTGGCCAGCAGATGGTGAGTGTTGCCGCATCTTTTCATGAAAGTGCATCTCTTTTGGTTTTCCTTTATTTTTGTCTGGCTACACTTGAGATTCAAAGTGGGCTATGCTGGCTGAATTTACTGAAGAAAAGCCCCTCGACCCACCCCCCTTTTCCCTTGTAATAGCTGGCAGGGAGGGATACATCTGCTGTCCTCTCAGTCAGCTGCAATGAGCCAAGAGTTTTACCCCTGCTGAATAGCTCCCAGGTGGGGGAAGGGAACTCTTCCCAGAAGCCTGGAGGTTTAGTAACTCACAGTTTTTTGTTTCAGCTTCTTCATGTCTCTGTCCCTCACCCTCCTGGGAATTGTGAAGCACTGTCTTGGTCTGCTGACCCCCAAAGCATTTCCCTCAGGCAGCTTTTGGCTCTTTCTCCATTGTTTTTGTGAGAGCTGAGCCTTATCTGCCAAATCCAATGCAATGTTTCCATAATTGCCCCTCACAATATTATTTTTCAAGTAGCTTAGATTTTCTAAAAAATAAAGTTGGAATGAAAAATGGTGCACAGATGATACAATGCAGACATTTCCAGAGGCAAAGGAGTGCAGAGTGTCTGTTTAGCCTCTTTGAATGGAAGGAATATATAGGTATAACAAGAGCAAAGCACAGATTAACATCTCAGGAGATTAATTTAGGACTCTCCCATGATCTTCAATGGTAAATCAGGCCTAAGGAGAGTGTGTCTCCATAAACCACACCTCTACCTTCAACTAGAGTAAAAACCTATGGTTACTCAATCTGTAATGGCCAAAGTTAGAATAGGTTGTCTTTTGACCCTTCTTGGGCTTAGAGAGAAAGTAAGGGTGGAAGGAGCTGGAAAGGACTTCTGAGGTGCAAAACAAGAAAGGAAACAAACCATTGACTTCTGTGATCCGGTTCCCTTGATGTGGAAGATATTGGCACTGGAAAAGCAGATATTTCTTTTTTCTCCCAAATGTCTATAACCAAAGTAGCATTTCAACATCATTTCCAAGTTTAAACCTCTACTTATCCTAGTTAAGCATATGCTATATCGGATAAACCAAACCCCAATAACGTATACTTATCCCGGGGTCAATGACAACTCATCTTCCAAAACATAAAAGGAGACACAGATAAAATGAGTTGAATCTGTAGTTAGGGATGTATGCTGACATGTCAAGAATTCCACTGACTGATTGTTAGTAGTAAAAATCTTGGTACATAATTTTAAAATCTTGGTAATAAAAAATTTTGGTACATAATTTTAATATTTTTCCTGATTTTGTAGATACATATTTACAAATTCCTTGGACATCAACAAGAAAAGAAAAATCAAAGTTTTTCTTCAAATGATTGTTACAATTGAAAATTTATACAACTCTTTAGTACTACAATATTTATACCCAAATTTAAGTTTTATCTGATCCATTGTGTCTCTTGACAAAGACTATTCTCAGAAGAAAAAATGTTGTAAGTTGTACAAGGAAGATTTTCTTTTTAAAATATAATTATATTTAGTTGTTGTATTTTCCATAAATATAACCCCATTTATTCATGTTATACAGAAAAAATATGACAAAATAGCACTTAGTTCAATACTCTGGTGATGAGACACAAATTGTCTCATATTTACTTCACACATATGGGAAATATAAATCTCTAGTACTAAATTATTTTTAAAGAATGAGGTTAGATGTGATCTCAATCTCCAAACATCTAACATTGCAAAAGATAAATAAGGCCAAGGAGTACAAATGTGCTGAGTATGTTTGTGTGTGTGTGTGTGTGTATTTTAAACTCTATCATTAATTATAAAATAAATTTTCCATAACCGGGGTTGTTGGATGAATTCAGATGGTACATTTTGGTAGGTGGTGGTCATATATTAGTTAAGGAATATCTGCTTAATAGGATAAAATTTCATTGAGACTGAAAGTACAAGAAATAAATTATTTGGGACATAGAGATAATTTTTCGGATGAGGAAGAGTCATGGTGTTTGAGATATGTCAATGATCTCACAGGAAGTCTTAAAAAGAGGGCATTTCAGAAGACAGATTTCCGAACTTTCAATTACTTCTGAATGTTTTCTATAACAGAAATAAAGCAGAGCCTTCTTAAATTTTGAACAGAACTTCCCACTCTGGAACTATGAGCCATTATCTCATAACATAACTTTGTTTTGGTTATAACAGGTAAATTCCCCAAGAGGAACTGTGGCTTAATTCTGTGTAAATGGTTCCAGTGCCCATTTACATTCCCCTTAGGCTAACCAATTTCCCCTTTGACCAGACATGGATTTACAGACAGCAGGATCCATGTGGTGTGGCAGAGATCCTTTCCTGCCTCCTGGGTCACTCCTCCTCCCCAGTAGAATTTGGATTAAGAAACAAAGTGCAATCTTCCAAGTTTCGTGCTTTTCCTTTCTAAGGCAAGAAACAGGAGTGAGTGAATCATTTATTCAACGAGGTTTTATTGACTCCCCTGCTTATTTAATCTTTGAGGTACCCTTCCTTACATTTAGCCTCATTTTAAGTTGACCTCTGGATTCCTGTACTTCTAGCTTGTCCATTCTTCATCTTCACTACTTCAAGGGTAAAGTAGGTCACTGAAGTTGGCCAATCTGTTCAAGTCTCTGAATAATTTAAATTTCTTCAAAGATTCCCACTGGACGTAGCCTAAAATTCAAAATCTCTAGGATATTACACAAAGCCTTGGTGACCTGGCTCCTACTTACTTCTTTAATCTGGTCACTAGCCACATTCTCTTTCTTCTATAATCTAGTTTTCCCAACATATTTGAAATTCCCCCAAAGCTACAAAGCACTCTGTCTACCCTTTTCTCAATATTTATCATACCAGTTATGCTGGTATTTGCCTGTCTCTTATTAAGGACAGGAACTGTATGTTATTTGTCTATACCTCTTAGTTCTGGGAACAGTCTTATTGGCCTCTGTTACACCAAATAATTTTTTTCCCTGAAAATTGTTTTCTTGTCTGTCTTGCTCACTACAGGTTGAATTCTTGGAATGGGGTGAAGTTTCTCTGTGTCATTTCTGCATCCCCAGAACTGAACACAATAGTTGGAATACTTAGAAATGACATAATAACTATTTACAGAATACATTGTTGGATAAATGAACTTTCTCCCTTACTTTTCCACAAGCATCCCTATAACTACTCTTCTGTTCATAAACTTTTCCTCTCAAAAATTCAATTCAGGCTAGGTGCCTAGAACAGTGACTGGTGAATATTAGGCATTTTGAAAAGACATGTGTTGAATGAATGCATTAAAATTTCTTCCAAGTCAAATTCTACCTTGTCCATATAGTCTGTCCTAACTCTCATCTAGAAGTGATTTCTCCCTACCCTGTGTTCCCCCAAATTATTTTCTAAGGATTTCATTTGGGAAACATTGTGTATCCTCATCTATATTTGTTTGAAATTATTTAAATATTTTATTTATTTAGTGGGAAATATATTTTATATCTTTATTCCTCAATCAGACCCTAAAATTTTGTGTTTTGATGAGTAGAACCAAGGTTATCTTCTTTTGAATCTCCCCCACAGTCGGTGCTCAATAATTGTGATTTGAATGGCAGAATATAGAAGAAAAAGACATGTTTTCTTTCTTAAATTGATGGTGACAGTGCTTGCCTGAAGCCATTATCTTATCATTTGAAGATAAAAGATAAGAAATTTTACCCCTCTTGGTTGCATTTTTACAAACTTACTTCATTGAAATGAATGATGAATGTACTCTAGTGGTCCTGAAATCTTGAGAATTATACCAAAAATCTCATGAACTCTATGTCACCAAAGAAAACAGGAGAACATTCCATTGGCCCCTTATAAGAATCCAGCAAGGAAAGGCATTGCAATAAAATACTTTACTCCAATTCATTAGACCTGCGAACAGCTATCAGGGATTAATGACCATAACAACTCTCATTTTAAACAAAATTTAATTTCCATGCAGTGAATAAGATGAACAAAGATACTGGCCACTAATTTCCTCTCCCCTTGCTTGTGTAATGGAAGACAGACCTATGTCAAATGGCTTTGGTTTGATGACATTCATCCCAGTCAACACCTGCTTGAGTAGCTATTTATGTGAGATGGAAAATGGAAACTTGTGACAGTATTGAGTGACTATGTACATGAGCTCTGCGTATTCAATGAAAGTTAAAAACTATCAGAACTGAAAAGAATTTTAGGCTGGCAACATTAGATAATGTGTATATTTGGTAATATAGAGAACCCACAAAGAGCAACCACTGACAATGTGTGAAAGTCAATGGAGTTTTGGCAATATGTAAGGAGGGAAGAAATCATGTGTCAACTGTTCTGTGACAATGCACTGGAACACCCTGACTTTTTGAATTAAGCTCAAGAATAGCTGTCCAGAGTTTTGTTCTGTATCCCAGATGTGATGAAATTCTTGGCTGAAAACAATGTATAAACAAAGCAGAAGTAGAAAAAAAATGATGAAATATTGAGAAAAATCTATTTGACTATCATAAGTAAATGTTTTACCTCTATAACAGGAATTAACTGAAAACCAATAGCACATTCCTTTCACAAAATCCTACTAAGACAGAAAGAATGAACTATCAAACTTCACCTAAGAATGACCAGACACAAAATAATGTTTTCTTTTCACAAGACCATTTTCTTTTTCAGAGTGTCTCATTATCCATACAATGAATATTATCTCCCCTAGTCAACTCCCTTTTACTATTTTTATATATTTTAATTCAATATATCATGTGCTTTATTTCTAAAATAAAATAAATAACACGTCATACATAAAGATCCTATTTGAATTTCACTATCCCCTTTCCAGTTGCAGTATCCTTCCCTTCCCTTCAGTAAATTCATCATCAGGAATTTGATATG